>CM076577.1:272522847-272740988 GCA_034641835.2 Pinus albicaulis | reverse complement strand
TTTGCAACATTAGGTGCAATTGCTAGTTATAGAGATATTAAATATGTAAATATTCTTTGTTACAATATCATGACTTATTAATACCACATGTCTAAAAATCCATAACTCATTTCATATCACACTTGTGTCATAGGAAGTTAGTTATGGTTTTTTGAGCATGTGGTATTGATAAATCATGGTATTGTAACAAGACTTACAAATTATGAATTTCCATGGTAAAATGGGGTGAATTTCCATAAATGTATATTATATTTAAAGTATATATTAATTTCTTTTATCATTGATAATGACAATAATAATAATAATTAGTTTTATGGTTATTTTAAATTTAAAAACTTAAGATGTATGATGAAATAAGTGTTCTAATATTTCTTTTAGATTGATGTCTATTAATATTTATCAGTCATTTAATTTATACAATAACACTAGTTATAAATTTATACAAATATTTGATCTACCTTTATTTTTATTTAACTTTATTTCGATATAACCAATATAAAATTATTATAATGATTTGATATTTTTAGTAAATTTATTCATTTTATGAAATAATTTTTTTTTATACAATCGTTGTGACTAATTTGAAAGGAGGCAAGAGCGAGAGGGGTCCTCTTTAGCCTCAAGAAATCCAGATTGATTTATAATAATATATAGGCTAGCGGGAGAAAGAAAATAGTTTCATAGTTGTACTGGGATATTGAAGTATCTGCCAAATTTGAAGCCAGTTTTGTTGATATGATGTAAAATGATTCTGGCCGTGAAATCCAGATTGTGCAAACAAAGTATGCATTCGATTAAAAAATAAATAAAAAATAATTGTGATTAATTTCAAGTACAAATTAAATTTCAGAATCATCATTCTTATGATAAAAAAAGCAGTTTCACCACAGCTTTCACAGTAATGTATTTATGATGCCACACAACATTACTCAACTGCCCTGTGTTACAAGACATGTACTCAACAAGCTCATTGTAATTTATTAGCACCTTTGGCAGGCTCTAGTCACTTCATCACTAACACTCTTTGAGTGGTGAGCCTATATATGTAGATCAAATTATGAGTAATCCGTCAAACACTGACTAGGCAGGATTTAAGACAAGTTTGGTTAAACCTAATAAATAAAAGATTCAGGCAACTTCGGTTAAACTCAATAAATCAAATACTCAGGAAGGAAAGAAAGGAAAACATATTCTTTGTTTCGGCTACTGTTTTCATTGTTTCATAGAGGTTTCAGTTGAGAAGAATTTGGAGCATAACAAAAAGGTGTTTGCTGGATTTACTTTTTCGAGATTCTACCATCATTTGGAGATTAAAATTACCAGAGAACTATATATATTAGTTTAACAAATATTTATCATTTAAGTTAAATAGTTATATGTTTTAATTGAATTTACTTTTTAATAGAAAATTTAAATAATATTTAGAAAATAAGGTTTGCCAATTCTCCATTCCTAATAAGGTTTGTTAAATTATCAACTTGTAAACCTTAAAATCATTAACTATAAATCTTAAATCTTACAGAATAATGTTAACACAATTTTCCTTCCTCATAAATTTTATCACATATATCCTTACAGGACATGTACAAGAAGTTTTTTTTTGGAATAAACTTAAAATCACATGACTCAATTTTTGGAAGGAGCCGTCGTTGAGAGAATGAAATTCAACAATCTCACAATGGCCTTAAACAATACTGACAGGATAAAAGAATGAAATTCAACAATCTCACAATGACCTTAAACAATACTGACAGGATAAAATTTACTCCTTATCGAAGGGGAATCTGATTTTCCCACTTCAGATTGAATTCCATGGAAATAAAAGGATGGAAGAACATAAACTCTGTAATAATTTTAGATGAGAAAATTTATTCGATAGTGTTACAATTATCTTAAACAGGACCTCGGAGAAAACCTTCGCTGTATAAGAGTTAGTTTTCTAGCTTAAGGTTCAACGAACATAGGAAAATCAAAGGGATATAATCCCTGAATAAGACATCAAATGTGCTTTGGAATAAAAAAGGCAGGTCTAAGTTGGGAAGCAGGTTTGTAATGTAAGGGGAAAGAGCTCAGATATTTACACAAGCTCTCGGGTTTGAATGTAAACAACAAGGCCTCCACATTAAAAACGTTTTAGAACTTTGGGATGAGAATCTATATAATGTTGAGGCACACTGCATCTTTAACTTTTGATAGATGGCACTTAGATTGGGAGAAAGTCGAGTTCTGATGTCATGATAAATATTTTCAATTTCTATTTCAATACAGAAAACAATTATTAAACTTAAACCAAAGCAATGACATGTCAGAATAAATGAAATTCCATTGAATTTACAAATTTGGAATTCTTGAAGTTGTTTATTATAAAAAAATTGATTTAACAAACATCATAAATTTTGGCTTCCTGCCATTCATAAATTCTACTGGGTGTTTTTATGAATATTTTCAGTTTTCACTGGTAAATAGAACTTACTATTTAAATCTTCTCTCCTTTCCAACTTAAAAAACGAATTCCAAGAAGAAATGACATTTCCATTGGAAAAGTATTACACTGGGCTTCTTGTTAATGATACAACAATGAAAGGATCAAATGCACTGAAAGAGCACTACTAATATTGCAATGGAACAGAAGTGTATAACTGTACTAATATTGTAATGGAACAGAATAGAAGCCTATAACTGTACAAATACTGCAATAGCAAATATAGTACATCAGTGCACTAGTCAAAGAATTTGCAAAAGGAACAAAGAAGCAAGAGACAAGTCTGCATCAAATCTGTAAAGTACATTCTTAAGCAAGTTTTCAAAGAAGATTTCCATCTCATCATCTTCTCAATTTATGCTCTGCCACCCATCTACTTGGCTGAATAATATGCTCAGACTAGATGGCAACCTATTCCCTCAAATTCTTACAGACTTGCAACTTCAAAAGCTTCAAATATGGCAACCTCTCCAACAGAGAGTGCTGCTTTTAAATGCCAAAAGTTGTAAAATGTTACAGTTTTATGATGCTCAAATTTGCAAGTACAATTTGACTGGCAGAACATGAAATCTGTAGCTTCTTTGTGGTCTGCGTATACAGTGTTGACAACCATAAATGTCTGTTATCCAACTTGGCTTCGATTATGCCCCCTTCAATTTCTGACCTTATTTCACCCAAGCTTAAAGTTACAGCAACCTCATTTAGATTTACACTTCTCAATTCCAAACCCTGTTTTGCACATTGGGTTCCGGACTTAATGGAAGACTTTGCCCTCAATCATACTCTGATCCATCAAGTAAGATCGGAAACATTAGGCAAATTCAGTGTAGGGCACATCTACAGCCATAGAGAGATCAAACTGACTAGAAATTTTGACAGAACCTCTTATGGCAGTGACAAACTTTAGGCATCTAAATAAACAATGATCTAGGAAAAACTTTTAAATGACTATGCTCTTTAAAATGCAATCCACATCTATATGGATTTTTCAAAGCATTATAACTCCATTTTAGTCGTTGATAGAACTCTAATCAATCTATATAGATTTCTTCAAAGCATTATAACTCCATCTTAGCCCTTAATAGAGCTTTGTATCAATCTATATAGATTTCTTCAAAGCATTATAACTCCATCTTAGTCATTCATAGAGCTCTGGATCAACGGTAATACAGCTGGAAAAGATGACTAGATACCTTTCATTGAGAATAAAAAAGTATTCGTGTGTGAGCTTAAGGCTTATCGCCAGTGGTAAACCTTTACACTCATCCATAAATTTCTGAAAATCACAATAATTTTAGAAATCCAAAATGTTAAACAATGTCCACCCTGCATCTATCCAGATCATGTGTCTCAAGATCTCTTGCCCTCCTTCCTTGGATCAGATCTCTTACTAGAGAATAGGACTTTGCTATCTTTACCATCCCTAAATTTGATCTCTTGCCCTCCTTGCATCTCTTGCCCCTTGGTTGGCTCGGATCTCTAGGCACAAAATACTACTTTGCTGTCTTTAGCAAAGTTAGAAGTCTGAATTATTATAATTTAGAGAAACTTTGAACCCAATTACAGCATAAGAAGCTTTACTAACCTAACCCTGAAAGTGTTGTAGACCATACTGAGAGGCGTTTCCCCATAGCCGGGCACTCGATATACTTCCATTATCCGATGTTCCGCTGCAGCCGCACACAACATACTTAATCACTGACCCTTCAAACCCAGAGGCTAGGAAGTGTGGAAAATCTTGAAGCCATGCTTGGGTGCCGTGCGTTCCATTCTCTGATTTGTTTAGAGACTGCAGTAGAGACACAGGTGTTGTGTTGTGCTTGGGAGAGATCAAAGAAGTGCCTGTCCTCTGTAATGGGAAATTTGTAACTATTTCTTATGTTCTTCTAGGGTTTTCTGCAGACCAGACTATTATCGAGCAGAAGGTCACGGTTTTGCTCCATTTTGGATAACATCATTACTCAGATCGATGATTGGAAGGACTACAAAGTTTTTCTGGGATTGCCTACGAATTTAATGACGAGATCCATGGGGTTGCCAGTGGCAGAGCAACGCATAGCAGAGAAATAAAGGGGTAGAAATCTGTGTGCCAATAAGGGGAAAGAGCAGATTTAATCGAGACGGAGGTGGATTGGGCGTCGGTGAGAAATGGAGGGGAGAAATTTGTGTGGCAATAAGGGGAAAGAGCAGATTTAATCCAGACGGAGGTGGATTGAGCTTGGGCATCGGTGGGAATCACCCAAAAGCATAAACAGTGGTGGATATATGCTACCGGAGAATCATAAGGTGCATCCGCCCGTACCCTGCCTCTCTGTGGTAAAGAGAGGTAAAGATTCGTGATGGTCAGTAAGGAACGTCTCACACAGTCTATGCGGTTGCGGTTGCGGTTGCTTTTGCGGGATTTAACTTTTATTAAGGATGCAATGGTTTAAAATTGGGTGGGAATTCATTGAACCCAACAAAAATGGTATTTTTTTTATCTAAATCGTTTAGAATTTGGTAAAGATTTATTGAATTTAACAAAATTTATTATTTTATCTCATTTATCTGTGTAATATTCATTGATCCAAGCAAAAATTATAGAAAAATTTAGTAGGGATTCATTAAACCGTATAAAATTTAAAAATTTAAAATTTGCTAGAGATTCGTTGAACTCAGCAAAATTTGTAGGCAGAAAATCACCTAATATAGCAAGTGTCGGTGACGGTGAACTTAGAAGAAGAAAAGAAGAAAAGGGTAATGGAGAAATTTAGTCTTGGAAATTTTAAATTTCAAAAATCTAAAATAAATGAAAATATGAGTAGTAAGTTTTGATTTTATAAATTTTTTATATTTTGATTTTTTATTTAGAATTTGATAATAATATTGTTAAAATTATTATTTTTATTTAAATTATATTTTAAAAATAAATAATTTAATTTAATTTTAAATTTTTGAAAATTAATATATTGTCGTATAATTAAGATTAATATAATTTTTTTTCTTTTCTTAAAATTTGAAAAATTAGAATTAGGAACAACTGGCCAAAAAAATAT
Source organism: Pinus albicaulis (assembly GCA_034641835.2). Lineage (NCBI taxonomy): Eukaryota > Viridiplantae > Streptophyta > Pinopsida > Pinales > Pinaceae > Pinus > Pinus albicaulis. The sequence continues at coordinate 272,735,471 of CM076577.1, read as the reverse complement.
TAATTATCATAAGTATTTTGAGAATATAACAAGGTTAGCAAAAGTAGAACCAAAAAACATAATATAGATTGAATATCCGTGAATAAATAGTAAGTTTTTAGTTTTTAAAAAACATAATATAGATTGAATATCCGTGAATAAATAGTAAGTTTTTAGTTTTTAAATATTTTATTTTATTTTTTAATGGAGGTTTATGTGATTCAGGTTTTAAAATTTTTATTCTTTTCTTTTATTTCATAGGAATTTGATAATATTTAAATTTCTTATCTGATAAAAGTGTAATAATACGATTAACTATATTTTTTAACAAAATCATAATTTTATTTTTTCATTAAATATAAAAATATTCAAAATCTAAAGAAACATTTATCATATTCAAAACTTAAATATGTAATTCAATAAATGTTAATTTAATTTAAAATAAAGTTAATAATAATAAGATATAAACCTTCAAACAATTAGGTTAGGTTATTATTATTTATTTCCTACATTTTCCTAAAAAGGCAAAGGCATTACCCCTCTATTAGCATTTGTTTGATCGTAATAATGAAGTCCAAAGGTTCACATCTTGTTTTTTTTGGAATATTTTATCATGAATTTTGTCTAAAATATAATTAAAATGTTTGAAATTATATATTTGGATTGTTAAGTATGTATATATTAAGTGTTTTTGGATTTTTAAAGTTTTTGGATTTATTTATATATTTGAAAAAATTAAATAATTAAAATAATGATTTCACCAAAAATTATATCACTAAATATAAAAAAAAAAAAAAACTTCACTAATCACAACATTATAAATAAAACCAATGCAACCACATAATAACTTAGTTGACATCGACCTCATTTTTAAAACCCCAATTTCAATATAAGGTTAGTTATCAATGTAACAATATAAGGTTAAACAATATGTTGAAAATGCAGCAAGAAATTTCTAATTTAATTTTTCATTTGATTAAATTAGGAAAAAAATAGAAATTCCACATCAACAGATAGCTTTGGCGTTGAAATAATTGTTATCACAGTGACTCCTAAATTTTAGGAGTCTAGGTTGAGTTAATTTCAGTTATAACAATTATTGGAGCATGAAATTGACTCCTAAATTTTAGGAGTCTAGGTTGAATTAATCTCAGTTATAACAATTATTGGGGTCATGAAATTGAGATTTGTACATGACTCCTAAATTTTAGGAGTCTAGGTTGAGTTAATTTCAGTTATAGCAATTTAATTCCATTAAATTGAGTTATGATCAATTAAACTAGTTCTAATTGTTGGAGGAACTAGTGGGTGGTCTAACAGTGGGGTGTAACTTCAGTAGTTAAACTCCAGTTTTAACTAGTTAACTAATTGTAAATTAACTCATGCATGAACAAAATTTGAGTTACACAGTTGATATTGGAATTCAAGGGTAGTGTACTATTAGTTGTAGAATATTCCAAGTTGTACAGGTCATGCATGCAGTTAGAGAAGGACCTATTGGAATTACGCAATCCGAATTGAGGAATTTCCTAAATCATAGGGGTTAATTCCTTGAGGAACAACACAAGTAAATAAGAGCTTGGAGGCTCGAAATTTTCTCTAAGTATTGGCTAAGGTCAGTTAGTCAGGTAGAGGATAGAAGATACATGTGCAGGTTGAGTAGAGCATATTGTATTCATCCAGATTCTTTGATTAATGCAATACAGATAGTAAGGGGTTTTTAGCATTTACTTTCCCCAAGATATATCTCTGTGTAACAGTGTGTTGAATCTTGATGCATGTTAATGTTTATGTTCTCGATCGTGAATTTACTTTTATAGATTGGTAGAGTAGATTCTAGTCTTGTGATTTAGTAAATTTCATGAGTGGTTTAGGATCTACACATTAAATTTCGACATGGTATCAGAGCTAGATTCACAATAGAGAAGAGAATTTGAAGTTGTCATTACAGGAGGTTTGAATTTGAAGATCGGTTGCAAGTTTTCTCCAGGACTGAGAAGATGGATTTTAATGGACTCAACCTTGAGTATGCTTTGGAAGGAATAAATTTTTTTTTGGAATGGAAGATCCACATGGAGGAAGTATTGGATGATAATGGGTTGCTAGAATACATCAATATATATGTAGCAAAACTCCCAACATATGATGCCTAGGATCTTGCTCAATGGAAAAAGGATGTGGCTAAAGCGAGGTGAATCATAATGGAGGGAGTTAGAGATCATATCCTCTCAAATCTCCACGGGAAAGAGAATTTGTTCACGATGTGGAGAGCACTGACATATTTGTTTAAGAACAATAGTGACCACAGGAAGTTAGCACTCAAGGACAAGCTTCGAAGTATTAAGATGCAAAATAATGAAACAATTCCACAGTACCTGAGAAAGTTTACACCGTGTCGTGATAAACTTGGCAGGGTCGATGTTACTGTCCCTAAAGAAGATTTGGTAGCTCTAACTCTTTTGGGCCTTCCCAAGAGATAGCATAGCTATCAAGATTCAGTAAATGGTAGAGATAAACTACCAAGTTGGGAGTTGTTATGGTCTAATCTAGTGCAGGAAGACATAAGGCGGAGCAACAAAGACGAGACTTCATCCAAGGTTGAGGATGAGGAGATTTGTGCCTTGGTTTGGAAGGCAAAGAAAGGGAAGAAATCCCAATCCAAATTAGAATCTAGTCAAGGGAAAAGAAGAAAGACTTATCCAAGATCAGGTACTTTCACTGTCATGAATTCATGCACTATACAACGATATTTCCACACAAGAAAACAAGCAAGAATACCTCAGGAGGAGTGGTAGGTGAAGCTTTAGCTTCACAATTTGAGCTTGATTTTACCCTCATTACATGCATGGAAAACACATTGATGGGAAGTGTTTGGTATCTCGACAATGGTTCCTCATTCCATATCACGGGGAACAAATATTTCTTCAGTGACTTGGAGGTGAAAGACCTCCATATGCACATCAAGATGGGGGATGATGGGAGGTATAGCGCGACCGGTATCGGTACAATTACTTTTCAAAGGGAGTCTTGCTCCCCTGTCATACTCAAGGATGTGATGTTTGTTTCAAGTCTAAAGAAGAACTTGTTTCTGTCGCGGTGTTGGAAGACCATGGCTACAATTTGATATTCTGCAAAGGAAAGGCATTCCTAAGAAACATTTCTGTGGGACAAGTGAAGCAGATCGGGGTTCTGGTGAAGAACCTCTACAGGTTGGATGTGGTAGACTGTGCCGCTTTGAGCACAAAGGTAGAGAAGGTGAAAAACTGAGATGTAGGTGAATTATGGCATATAAGACTTGGCCATTTGCATCATGGAGCTTTGAAGATCACGCAACAAATCACCACAGGCCTCTCCAATGGAGCGCTAAAGTAAAAATATATATTCAAAGGGTGTACCTTAGGGAAATACACAAAATCCAACTTCAATGATCGACCTATTAGGGTGGATGGAATCCTTGAAAGGATCCACTCTTATGTCTTGTGGGCTGAAGCATGCAACACATGACATATTTGCAGAACAGGATTCCTCATCGGATTCTTGGGATGAGTACATGAGAAGAAGTTTTTTTAGGGAAGAAACCAAATATGTCACACTTCAAGATCTTTGGATCATCAATATATTCCCAGGTTACCAAGGAAGCAAGGAAAAATCTAGAGCCAATAATAGAGTTGGAATATTTGTGGGGTACACTGTGTTACACCATTTTTTGGTCATCTAACCTGTTACTATTAGATGGACCAAAGTACACCATGTAAGACAAATTTTACCCTAGTAAAATTTCTTTCATGAAAAATAACTTAATAATCCATAATTTATTAAGTTGTTTATGGTCTAAACAAGAAACTCCATGAGAAATAATTGAATAAATTCCTATTTGTTTGATTTTCCTCAAGGGATAATTAATTAAACCACAATTTAATTAATATTCGTGGTCATATTTAACCCAAAACAGAAAAATTAATTAGATAAATCATTATTTATCTTATTATTTTCTAGGAATAGTTATTAAAACATTATTTAAATAATATTCCTTGTTAAATCTGACTAAATCATTTATAAATAATTGAATACATAATTATTTATTTATTTATTACTCAACCACATTCTTAAAATAATAAATAAATCATTTATTTATTTATTATTTACAAATAAAGGGATTTGACTAGATTCAAATTTTTTTTCCCTCCAACAAAAATAATAAAATATTCCATAAAAGTTGGATCTAGAGTAGGTTAATAATATTTTAATTATGCACCAATATCTAGACTAACTCAATATTTTGTTATAAATAGAAGGGTTTTTCCATTCATTCACTACCTTTTGTTGCCTAAAGATCACTTTGGATCTAGACTTTTGGTCTCGCTTTGATCCTCCATCATTGTCATATTTTCCCACTTTTTTCTTGTGAACTCTCCTTGAGTTCCATTTTCGTCTGGTTTTTCTACACCATCAAGAGAGAGTGATCTTGTTGAGATTGCAACAAGATGATGAGCTTAGTGAAAAGAGTCGCCTTCACTAAGTGGGCCCGCAGGCTATTTTTGACGCAAGTCTATTTTTAGACTGTGTCTATTTTTAGACATGTCGATCATATTCTATGAGTTGCAGGATGCTATTTGTGGATGGTAGGTCAAGTTGGAAAAATAGATGGACTTCTATTTTTAGACATATTGGGCAAAATCTATTTTTAGATTGCCAGTCTAAAAATAGATATGTCGAATATTATTAGCTCTTAATAATATTTGGACTATAAACATTATCTTATTATCTTGGAGCACTTCAGTTAAGTGCACAGATGTGGCACAGGAGCTGACAGAAGGAATTACGCTATTCCTAGGGGTTAAGTGGAGCTATTGCATGGAGACTTCAGTTAGACCGCATGTGACAGAGTTTGGTGGAGTTGATTGAGGAGTTAATGGAGTTGTGTTCAGTTTAACTAATCTAAACATAGTTGAACTAGTTGTATTTAGTCTAACTGATTAATACACTAGTGAAGAGTGGTGTGAATTAATTATTAATTAATTCACTAATTATTAACTCATTAATCAACTAAATAATACATCAGTTAACTACAGTGCATGGACAGTTTCAGTGGAGACCAGTGAAGAGGTAGGTGAAGAGTAGGTTGACTATCATTTGTGACTATAGTGTTGCATGATTTGCAACACACAGTGGTTGGAGATGCCTATGAGGATTACGTGAGCAAGGCTGGACCAATTCAAGTTCATTCAGAGCCATTATTCAACAGTGATTGTGTAGTAGAGGCAGGCTAGCAGGTGGCAGAGATCGGTGCATGGGATTTGCTAGATCGGACCTGATTAGTGTGTAGCAATTGGAAATTGTACTGAGAGCTTGTAAGAAGCTTTGTATGATGATTGTTACATGATCTCTATGACATATATTATACAGATAGTTGGGGGTTTTCAGCTTTAAGATTTCCCGTTAAAACACTGTGTTCATATGTGTGAATTTTAATGGTTTTAATGTGTGCATGCAATTGATTTTATTTCCGCAAGTAATGATCAATGGTAGAAGAGATTTTGTACTGTGCATGAAGTTAAAATAACTTGTGATCATGAGAATCTTGGATGTATAATGCATTATTTATATGATTTTATACATGGTATCGAGCGATATTGATCATTGGAGAAATTGCAAAACATTGAAGCGGTTGAGTTTTGTGCTGGTGGAATTCGAATTTGCAGTAGCGTTTTCTTGGTGTCGAAGTTGAGATGTCTTTCAACGAATTGCGATTGGAGTATGCCCTTGAGGGAAACTTGAATTATATTGCATGGAAGGACAAGATCGAGGTGGTGCTGGAGGACAATGGGTTGAAGGAGTTCATAGATGCAGAAATTCCAAAACCTGCTTCTAGCGATGCTGCCGCACTTGACGTATGGCAAAAGAAGACAGAAAAATGTCGAAGGATTCTGTTGGAAGGTGTGAAGGATCACATAGTGTCCAGCCTTCATGGTAAAGCTTCTCCATTCTTGATGTGGAAAGATTTGACAGACTTGTTCCAAAGCAAGAGCGACCAGAGGAAGTTGGCGCTCAAGGATAAACTCAGGAATATAAAAATGGAGAAAGGCGACAGTATACCCAAGTACCTCACGAAGTTTGTCTAGTGCAGGGATGAGCTGGGAAGTGTGGGGGTTACTGTAGATGATGAGGAATTGGTGAGCTTGGCTCTCCTTGGGCTTTCTAATGGTTGGCATTCCTATCAGGACTTTTTCAATGGTCGAGAGAAACTGCCAGGATGGGAGCGACTTTGGTCGGATCTTGTGCAGGAGGAGATAAGGCGGAGTACCAGGGACAGATCTTCATCGAAGAATGAAGATGAAGAAAATTGCACTTTGGCTGCCAAATAAAGGAAGGGGAAGAGCAAGAAGAATGCTTCTCAATTTGGTGCGAAAGGCAAGAAGCAGGACATGTCCAAGGTGAAGTGCTTTCACTGTCACCAACACGGACATTACGCCACTAATTGTCCACAGAAGAAGAAAAATAAGAAGGTTGTTGGATCTGCAGCTGGAGAGGCCTTGGCCTCGCAGTTTGAGTTGGATTTTCACTGATCACATGCTTGGTCTCAAGTATGATGGGATTAGTGTGGTTTCTTAACAGTGGTGCGTCTTTCCACATGACCGGAGACAAAGATTTGTTTACTGATATGGATGAGAAAGATATTAGAGTGCACATCAAGATGGGCGATGATGGTAGATACAGTGCAACCGGTATCGGGACCATTTCCTTTGAGAGGGAGTCTGGTAAACCCTTCGTATTGAAGGAAGTCATGCATGTTCCAAAATTGAAGAAGAATATTATCTCTGTGGCAATGTTGGAAGACAAGGGATATGATGTTGTCTTTAGCAAGGGAATGGCTTTCCTGCGCAGTAAGGCAACTGGTGAAACCCAGAGGATAGGGGTTCAAGTTAAGAACCTTTATCAATTGTAGGTAGATGGATGTGCAGCAATGGCAGGCAAGGCAGAAGGAGTGGTGAGTCGGGATGAGGGCGAGTTATGGCACAGGAGATTGGGCCATCTTCACCATGGTGCTTTGAAAATTTTGCAGCAGATTTCTATCGGGCTTCCCAAAGGTACACTTGCACAGTCAGATCAGTGCAAGGGATGTACTTTCGGAAAATTTGTGAAAGCCACCTTTCACGAGAAGGATAGTCATGCCACGACGATCCTTGAGAGAATTCACACAGACGTGTGTGGACCTTTCTCAGTAGCTTCGACAACAAATCACAGGTATTATGTGATCTTTGTTGATGAATTTTCTCAGAAGTGTTGGATCTTCTTCATGCAGAAGAAGAGTGAGACATACTCAAAGTTTTGTGAGTTCAAGGCACTGGTGGAGAAAGAGTCGGGGAAGCAGGTGAAGGCTCTTAGGAGCGACAATGGTGGTGAATTCATCTTTGGCGAATTCAAGGACTTTTGCAGCGCTGAGAGTCAGAAAATCTGCCTTTGCACCTCATAGCCCACAGATGAGTTGGGGCAGAAAGAACGAACGATGCAGTGGGTGCTACCGAGGCGATGTTGCATGATGGGTACTTCCCCATACTTGTCTCAGGCTAAGGCATGCAACTCACACGGTTTATGTGCAAAATCGTTGTCCTCATAGAGTACTTGGCATGAGTACACCCAAAGAGGCATTTTATGGTAAGAAGCCTGATATTTCTCATTTGAAGATTTTTGGCTCCCTATTTACATTCATGTGACGAAGGATGCCAGGAAGAAGCTAGAGCCGACCACAGAGGTTCGGATATTTTTTGGGTACACAGAAACACCCCACAATTATCGTGTGTATTTTCCAGACAGTCGGAAGACTGCTGTGCGACGGGATGTCAAATTTCATGAGGAGAAAGCCATGAAGTTGTCGCTTGAGAGGGAGCTACACTTGCATGCAGATGAGGAGCTACTTGTTCCTAAAGATGAGCCTCAGGATGTGGATCAGCCACAAGAGGAGGTTCATGGAGTGGAAGAAACCACTCATGCAACGCCAAACATCAGAGGGCGGAAGGCTGCCCTACGAGAGAACGGCCATTTGAATCTTGATGCAGAGAAGATTGTAGGAACACCTACATCATAGCGCAGACAAAGAGAGTCACATGACTGATATACTGGATACATGGCTCTGATGAGCAAGTGTATCATGACAGAACCATCCTCTTTCGAGGAAGCTGTGGAGGACCCTGCATGGGTAGATACCATGGTGGAAGAGTATGATTCGGTTGTCAGAAACAGTGCATGGGAGATTGTCCCAAAGCCGGAAGGGCAATTAGTGGTAGGTTCGAGATGGATCTACAAAGTGAAGCAAGTAGCTGACGGGAGCGTCGAGAAGTACAAGGCAAGATTTGTTTCTCGGGCTTCTCACAGATTGAGGGGATTGACTATGAGGAAACCTTTTCACTTGTCACAAGGTATTCTTCCATATGGACGATTCTTTCTCTCTTAGCGTAGATGGGATGGCACATTCATCAGATGGATGTGAAGACTGCGTTCCTCAATGGATTCATTGAGGAGGAGGTGTACATAGAGCAGCCCGAAGGTTTCAAGATCTTCAACAGTGAGTCGCATGTGTGTAGGCTCAAAAGAGCGTTGTATGGGTTGAAACAAGCACCTCGTGCTTGGTACACACGGATAGACAGTTATTTCACCGGACTTGGATTCTCCAAGAGTGAGGCGGATCCGAACCTATACCAGATTGTGGTGGAGGGTAAGTTGCTGATCATTTTACTTTATGTAGATGATTTGATTTTGACAGGTGATGAGCTGTTGATACTCTCATGCAAGGAGGATCTTGCAAAAGAGTTTGAGATGAAGGACTTAGGCCTCCTTCATTATTTCCTGGGATTGGAAATTTGGCAGCGCAGTGATGGACTGTTTGTTTCTCAAGGAAAGTATGCCCGGGAGATACTGGAGAAGTTCAACATGCATGGCTGCAAGCCTGTTGATACTCCTCTTCCTGGTGGATGGAGGAAGGAGGATGCTACTTCGGCGAAGGTAGTGGATGCCACTGTTTATCGACAGTTGGTGGGGTCGCTTATGTATCTGGTCAATACACGACCCGACATATGCTATGCAGTTAACCAGCTTTCACAAGCTATGGTTAAGCCTACCAAGCTCTTTTGGAAGGCGGGGAAGCATGTATTGAGATATCTCAGAGGCACATCGGGATATGGATGTTAGTACTGAGACGGGAGGATGATTTTTAAGAATTGCTGATAGCTTTACAGTCAATTCCTCCATCTAATAAATATTGTGTACGACGAAGATCATGTTACTTTCTTACATTCCTACGGGGAGGATCGGAATGCGTATCTTGGCCAGGCGCTCACCGGGGGCAAGATTAGTCCCTTGCAGAGGTAGGATCGGGTGGCGATAATCCCTGTCTTGTTGAGAGAGTGTTGAGATTCAACAAGATGATGGGCTTAGTGAAAAGAGTCACGTTCACTAAGTGGGCTCGCAGGCTATTTTTGGCGCAAAGTCTATTTTTAGACATATCGATCATATTCTATGAGTTGCAGGATGCTATTTGTGGATGGTTTAGTCAAGTTGGAAAAATAGATGGACTTCTATTTTTAAACATATTGGGCAGAATCTATTTTTAGATTGTCAGTCTAAAAATAGATATGTCGAATATTATTAGCTCATAATAATATTTGGACTATAAACATTATCTTATTCTCTTGGGGCACTTCATTTAAGTGCATAGATGTGGCACAGGAGCTGACAGAAGGAATTATGCTATTCCTGAGGGTTAAATGGAGCTATTGCATGGAGACTTCAGTTAGAACTCATGTGACAGAGTTTGGTGGAGTTATTGAGGTAGTTGGTGGAGTTGTGTTCAGTTTAACTTAGTTAGACATAGTTGAGCTAGTTGTATCTAGTCTAAATGATTGATACACTAGTGAGAGTGATGTGAATTAATTATTAATTAATTCACTAATTATTAACTCATTAATCAACTAAATAATACATCAGTTAACTACAGTGCATGGAAAGTTTTAGTGGAGACCAGTGAAGAGGTAGGTGAAAGAGCAGGTTGACTATCAATTGTGACTATAGTGTTGCATGATTTGCAACACATAGTGGTTGGAGATGCCAATGAGGATTGCGTGAGCAAGGCTGGACCAATTCGAGTTCATTCAGAGCCATTCTTCAGCAGTGATTGCGCAGTACAGGCAGGCTAGCAGGTGGCAGAGATCGGTGCATGGGATTTGCTAGATCGGACCTGATTAGTGTGTTGCAATTGGAGATTGTACTGAGAGCTTGTGAGAAGCTTTGTATGATGATTGTTACATGATATCTATGACATATATTATACAGATAGTTTGGGGTTTTCAGCTTTAAGCTTTCCCGCTAAAACACTGTGTTCATATGTGTGAATTTTTATGGTTTTAATGTGTGCATGCAATTGATTTTATTTCCGCAAGTAATGATCAATGGTAGAAGAGATTTTGTATTGTGCACGAAGTTAAAATAGTGTGTGATCAGGAGAATCTCGGATGTATAACGCATTAGTTATATGATTTTCTACATATCTTAGATTTGAAGTACTGAGGACATACAAAAATCCATCCCATTGAGGGGGACCGGTAACATCTTTCTATGTTCCCTTCCCAAGTGTCATAAATACAAAAATTCTTTAAAAACATTCTTGTCTTGTTCATTGGACGCATGGAGAAACTCTTGCTTTTATTTGTTGTTTAATGTCTTTAACTGCATAGATATGGATTTCTGTAGCATTTATTCTGATCACTAACTGCAGATCTAAAGAAATTGACAACCATATTTGATGTTAGGGTTGTTTGTTATGCACAGCTAAAGTGATCCATTTTCCTTCAATTGCGATTAGAATTCACACTAACAACTGGCGACTCCACAAGGGTTTATAATTATGACCGTTGTCGTTTTTCAGATCCCTGCATGAACAGCTACTTCAACCCCTAGGGTTTTTCTTTAGCTTCTTATTTTTCATTTATTGATGTTTCTTTTAACCTTTAAAACCCTAAAAAAATAAAAATTCTTACTTTCGTGTGTTTCTGGGCCTATTGCGCAGGTGAGAGGTATCAATCGTAGCTAAGATGACACTTTTTTCTGAAACTTGATCCCTAGACAGCCAGAAGTGAAGGTTGCACTTTGGGCCAAAACTTGTGACCTCAACCTTCAGGATGCATAAAATAGATTCAAACCTATGACCTCTGCTGAAAACAGGTCAGAACCTGTGGCCTGTACTTTTGCGGGAGTTTTTCTGTGATTTTTTCTGGGTTTGTCTGGGCTACTGTTCAGGGTTTTCTGACCTCCCTCTCCACCCTTCTTGGTCCCATACTTTCTTATTTTTACTCGTAGAAGTAGGAACCAAGCCCCTTAAGGCTTCAATACGTTTTCACATTTTTAGGAGTGGTTTAGAGGAAGCAGGTCTTCTGAGATTTCAGTGTGTTCAGCCATTTTTCAGATCTGAACCTGTACTTTTAGATCCATTTCATATCAGTTATTCATCTATCCAAAACACCTCTTTTCAGTTTTTTTTGGTCCTCCTTAAGGGCCCCCTTCGTGTCCCTTCGGGTTGTAACCTTTCGCCACCCTTTTTGCAGCATTTTTCCCTCTTTTCAGGAGTGGGCTTCTTGCCTTTTCCCCTAGTAGGCTTTCTTCCTTGTTTCACCATTTTAGAGAAACCTGACAAATCTGTTAAAACTTCCAGCCAAACAACAATACTAGTCAACTTCGTAGAGAACAGGTAAGGTAGAGCACGGAGAACATCTCCATCTCCCAGGTCAGTCACCGAGAAGAAGAGAAGAGGTAAACAAACAAAGCGAACACAACAATAGCTAAACAGGTCCAGAAAAGGCTGAAAAGCAACCCACTGTCTAGAGACCTTATTAAAGACCCAGAAATCATAACGAAAATAACAATCCTGAAGGGCAAAAGGCCAGTTGAAAGTCCCAACTACAGATTTAGGACGGTAAAACGAACCAAAGCAACCCATAAGACTTTGCATGCAGGTTCCCAACAATCCCTGAAAGAGAGCAAGGTGCGAAACATTTACCCGATTCAGAAACTGTGAAAGGAGAAAATTAACAGAGCTTCAAAATCCTGACACCAAAACCAAAGCACAGAGACTCTGAGAATCAATAGGGAAATTCAGAGTCCCAATTACAGAACTATTAAGGTAAAACGAACGAGGCCAATCCATAACAGTTTGCATGCTAATGCCTGACAGGCCCCGAAAGTAAGCCAGACACAAAGCAGCAATACCTCTAACTCCCAATACACAAAATAAGGCATAACGTCGACGAACAAGCCCATTAATGTGATGAAACAAGCCCACCAGAGGGGATAAAGAAAAACCCAGAAGTCGATAGATACTAGGGTCAAAGGAAAAGAACAAAGACGTAACCAGACAAACATGCATAAAAATGAAAGACAGAGCAAAATCATGTTGATGAAAATAGGTGCTGCATCCAACTTCCTGAATCTACTGCATGAATTCACACCAGAAACGACCATACCGCCATTCCCACAAATCTTCTAAGAAAACCATGATAAAAACCCGCAGACGAGAGTAGAACATAGTCCAGAGCTGAAGATTAAAGAGCGGAGATACATACCACTGTTGAACTTGATCTATCAACCTGAAGCTCGTCCGACCAGAACCGCTACATGCACTATCAACCTTGAGAGCCAAATTTAGAGAAAAACAACAAACAATGAAATGACATACATTCTCACCTGCCTTAACCCCACACTGACGACACTTTTTCCGAAACTTGACTGACATCTTGGCTGGACGATCTAGCTGGAGCCTCTGGTACTTACGATACATTTATGAAGGTGGGTGTCGGACGTCTCATCTACCATGCCCTCCCAGTGGTTGCATGCGGCCACCACGTCGTAAGCATCCTTTGCCCACGTAATCACGGTCGAGCTCGTCACCTTGGGTAGGCTCCGTCCTTTGTCGTTCACACCTCAATCGGGGAAAATTAACACACTTATCACATACACGCACACCCTAAGTGAAGACCGTCTGGTTTACACCGCCAGACCAAGACTATAACATTGTAATCGACTGATCCTGCACCTCCCTGCCTTTGTTTCGACATTGTAATCATTTGATCCTGCACCTCCTTGCCCTTGTTGGTCTATCTTCCTTCTGTGATCCATGTCTGTTTTCTATCATTGCGCCCCCAAGGCGTTTATCCCAGAGACTCCTAGACCTTCATCCTCAGTTTATGGTAGGAATACTTACTCCTCCGCGTAGGGTTTGAGTTTTCCCTCCACTGAGTCCCCATTCTAACTCTACTTTTGGTTCATTGGGTTCCCCTTCTGGTTCTCTCCCTGGCTCTCCTCTTGTCACCATCACCATGTATGGTTAAGGACCTAACGCTGGTGGCAGCCCCAAACCTAATGCTGGGAATGCTACTAGTGGGGCCGCAACATGAACTATCCCGACTTCTCCCTTGCTCCCTTATATGGCAGGCCTCAGCCTTCCCGACTTTATCTAGTTGATTAATGACCCTATACACCATGATCCTGGTTGGCCTGCTATGCCAACCAAGCTCCCTTCAGGCATCCACAAGTTGAAAGGAATTTTTGGAGAGGATCCTACCAACCATGTTCGTTCTTTCCACATGTGGTGTTCGTCTAACTCCATCACTAATGACTCCGTCCGTCTTTGGTTGTTTCAGTGTACGCTCACTGGAGAAGCTTCCAAGTGGTATGTCGGCTAGACCTCTGCCTCTCATACTACTTTTGCAACTCTTGCTCGGGATTTTTTGTCTTATTTCCAGCTTCCCCTTCGCTATGACACCAGTACCGAACTCTTGACCTATTTTCGTCAATCGTCTGCGATCTGCCTATCTGATCATGTCCAAGAATGGCGAAGATGAAAGAACCTATGTTGAGCCCCTACCTACGAAGGCCGTGTCTACATGGATTGGTTTCTCAGATCCATTTTTCCTACTATTGGAAAATATTTCGCATCTCACTTCCCTCAGACCGAGGAAGCTTCCCTCCAGATTGCGTTGAAGTATGACCTGATCTACACACAGTCTGGTTATGTTTATACCATCTTACCTAATCTCCCTAGACTCGGTGGTACCAACACACCGGGGGCATCCCATACCACCGATGGTATCATTGGAGCCCTTTCTCATCCATAAACTCATCCTCCCATGGGTTATGTTTTCCCTCACGGAGGGGCCAGCTCCTCTAGTACTTCCCCCCCTCTTGGTAGTATGTATCCAGGATACAGCATGCATCCTCCTTTTGCCTAACCTATTTACCCCAATGTTACCCAACCTCCTTATTATCTGTATCTACAGTCTGGTGCTCCAGCTCCTCCAACATTAGCACCTCAGCCTCCCTTGCCTTCTCAACCCCTGCAACAATAGCCACCACCCCCACAGGGTCTGGTGTATGCGCAGCAGGGTGTGACTAATCCTCCTACTTCCAAAAAGAAGAGGAAAGGAAACCAAAACCAATCTACCCAAGGTAATCCAGGAAATAATCCCCAAGGGAATGCACCTAACACTGCAACCTAGTAATAGAGCACTCAACCCAAGTAGGACAGGCCTGTTCACATGAAAAACCTTGTTCTTGTTTCGATGTCTTAGCCACTACACCCATGATTGTCCTCTTTTACCTCATATGTGTCAGATATGGGAAGCTCAAGCAGCATCCCGGGGACAACAAGCCTCCCCTTCGGTTCCCCCTAATGCTACCCCTACCCAACCGGCTGTGTTTACCAATCCTTTCCCCCAACAAGGATTTGTGGCTACCCAACCCCCTGAAAGTCAGGCGGTCACTCAACCCCCTCCATCTAGTACCTCTGATTACCAGATCCTCATGACGAACTCTGAGGAACCCATTACCATTGATCTCAACCTTCAGACTCTGTCCCGTCAGTACAACAAGCCCCCTGCTACGTCTGCTCCTGCGCCCCCTTCTTCAGGTCCCATAGAGCCTCTTTCGACACTCAATGGTCCTTTACTGATCCCTCAGCCTAAAGCAGAGGTTCATACCAAGATCCCCAAGGGACCTTTACGTCGAAACATTTCTTTTGGTAAATCTGCCCATTCATATAGTATAGTAGATGACTTAGCATAATCCACTGCTGCCATGTCAACGTTGGAAGTCCTCCAGTCATGCCCTTCACAATGAAAATATCTACTAACCGCCATGGGCACTTGTTACGCAACATTTTGTCACCGTCCCCATCCCGCACATTGGAGGACCATTTTTGTGACTTATATGTAGTGTCATGCCTTGCAAAAAGTGTCATTGCATCCCTTGCCATGAGAAGAACATTTCTTCTGTTGACTATTCCTGGAATAGACCATAAAAAACACATGATTTTGGGTTGGCGCTGGCAGGTAGTTATGCCCTCGCACTGATAAGGGAAATTAGCACTAGGCCCCGCGCCCATTGGCGCTCTGTCTCAGTGGACTTCCCGCGCTGAGCTGTTTTTGGAAAAAAATTTAAATATAGAAGCGAAGTTTCCATTTCCAACCACTTCGTGAGCGAGCCAGCATGGGTGGTTCGACTAAATCACATTGAGCACCCTCCTTTGGCTTCTTGTTCCCTATTTTTGGGCAACCTCCCAAAGGATAAGGCCTTCTTTCCACCATTTGAAGGATCCCAACCTCCTCCTCTCCTTCTATAAATACATCTCTCTCACATAGATGTAGCTAGCTAAATGGTTTGGATAGATGAACATTTTGGAGAATAGCTGAAACAGTCTGATATAGTTGGTGTGAGATAGAGAGGAGAGAGAGAGACCCTTGTCGAGAGAGAGTCTAGGCTGATTGCCTCACCAAGTCCAAATTCCCCAATGAATGCTCAAGACGCATTTTGACTAGACCCGCTGAAGGAGGTTGCGACGTCAAGGCTCATTTGGTTGTAATCTCTTTCTTTCTCTTACTTAATACATGAATGATGTTTTGGTTCCCGTCTTGTGTTGATGTGATTGATCTTACGTAATACGTTTAATTCTCCTTGACCAATTAGATAGTTGTAAATGCAATTATTGTTTCATATGCTGCTTTTGTTCTCTGATCTTTGTGCAGGCATCTGAGTATCGCTACTAAAGGGCCGCGACGTATTGTGGACGAAGATCAGGAGACTATCGCCACAGCTATGACAATTATGTTGGATCAAAAGTAGGACAATCTATCCCGACTCAGTTTCATTCATTAACTAGGAATAGACGCATTAGCATGCCCTCTTGCTGTTAGACCCACCCTAGGGCTAGAGGGATCGCCTCTGTCCATAGAGGGGATTTACCTACACAAAAAGTTGGCGACTCCGCTGGGGACGATA
This sequence comes from Pinus albicaulis, assembly GCA_034641835.2. NCBI lineage: Eukaryota > Viridiplantae > Streptophyta > Pinopsida > Pinales > Pinaceae > Pinus > Pinus albicaulis. The sequence goes on along the minus strand of CM076577.1, from coordinate 272,719,175 downwards.
GGCGTGTCTTTTGTCTCTTTTTTTTTTGAGTGTTTGGCTTGTCAAGTTGATTTTGGTCATTTAATCATTTTTCTGCATTGCTTGACTTGCCTGACTATTTTAAACCATCCTATTCAGTTACAGAGTGTCAAGCCTGACCGCTTCTCAGTGGTTTTATTTTTTCCCATGGTTTTCTAGCTCGACGCTGTTTTTCCTTGAATAGTCGCACTGATTGGTACATGTTTCTTTTTTCATAGGTGCACCAACCCCTATTTAGCGCGGATTATAGCTAAATAGTCACACCGAAACCTGTAAGGTTTGATTTGACCTTTTTTCTGAGTTTTTGTTAGTAGTTCTTGGCTCTGGATTAGTTTTTTGCCTTGAAATTGGTCTACTAAGATTGTTTTGACCATGATTTATCAGTCTTCTAGGCTGTTTGTCCATCATCTTATCAATGGAGTTTGTAGCCCTAGTGTTTCTAGGTGCCTTGTGCTGTTTTTTCATCCCTTTCCTCACTGAGCCTTTTGAGTTGAGTTCGAGTCACTTTGATCTTTGTCATTTCAATTCATTGACTGATTGTGTTAGTATTTCTCTCAATTATTCATGTCTTTGGTTCGTTGAATGATCACTTTTGTTTTCATTTGACTCTCCATTTTGTCACTTCGAGCATAGATTACATTGCTCGTTGGATCGTTTTGAAAGCCCTTCGTTTGCTTGGAAGAGTACATCGTTGTTTTGAGTGCATTTTATGTTTGTATTGCATTTGATTTATTTGTTTTAGATATTTACATTCGTAGTGCTCAAAACTAGTCTTTGTTTTTCTTTTTAGTGTAACAGTGCATCGTGTGCTTCATTCATCTAAAAAACAAAAAATTGCATTCTTTCGCTTAAATTGAAAATGAAAATGTTCTTTTGCATAACTAGCTCTTAGCGAACTAGGAAAGAGTTTTCATTTTCTCATTTGGTTGTATAGACTCATTAGTGAAATTCTTCTTATGTTTCAATTGATTTCTACTTTGTCATAGAATTCCTATCCTTCTCTTAGCTAGCATTCATTGAACGGAAATGATGTTCTTTTGCATGTAGTGTGCATTTAGGATTTTAAGACCACATTCGGTAAGGCCTTAAAATCGAAACATTAATTCAAGATCAACCTTAAAATGAATTCAATCAAACTAAGGAAGCATTGAAACCTAACGCACATATTTTAGAGGTCTAGGCTAGTGACGTGTTCTGGCGTCGTTAAACCTAGTAGTTTTCGTTCGCCATCTGGCATTAGACAGAACTAGTACGGACTTGTGCTCCCCGTATCGTCGCATATATAAAGGGATACCCTCATAGGTTGCAATATTTTATCCATAGGAAGCCGATTATTCCGCCCTGTAACCGTGATACACCGAACACAACATTCGGGGAGACTACCTGCACGTAAATCAAGTCCTTGGTCATTTCTCTTTCATTTGATCACCAAGGTGTATATGGAAGTTCATGGAAACTTGGTACACCCTATTGCTTAGATTACCTGAGTAGTCATTTTGGTCTTTTCGTGACTCTCTGAAAGTGAAAAAATCATCGAGCACTTGTCCTTTCACGCTCGTTTCAACTTGAAAGTGATAGAGTCACCTTTTGCCTATTTCTTGGCTCTTAAAATATGAAACGACAGAGTTTTGTTTCAATGTCTTAAAATATTAACTGCCCACAGAATATTCCTAGTTAAAGTTATCTTCCTTAGTGTTTTGTCTTAAGGTTATTTCCAATGGAAAAATTTCTAGAGTTTACCAACCAAGGAACCCCCTATAAGGGGAATCCTGGTCCTTTTCCTGCTTCAGGGAATGTTGGCACTCCTTATATGGAAACATTGTCCCTTCCTGGGTTAACCGTTGGTTTGCCTGTATGGTTATTCTCGACCTTGGTGGTCTCGAGTACTTCGACTTCTGTACAACCATATCCTCCACCTGACCAACATCATGTTGATTCTAAGGTGTACCTCTCCCCTTCTTCACCTATTTCTTTGTCCTCCTCTTCTACTTCGCCTGGTGAAAGTATGGATTCTAGTAACCCGGTGGTTAAGAAGAAGAAGAAGAAGCCAAAAAAGAAGAAGTCAGATAAGAAAGAGGCCAAATCCACAGCTATTACGCCTCAGAAACCTTCCCTTGATAAACCATCCAACCTTCCACGGAAATTCAAATTCCCTTACATGTTGTGCAAAGGTGACCACCTTCTTCGAGACTACCCTAGCATTCCCAAGGTACTTTAATTATGGTCTGATGGTCATCCGTCATTGCCTTTGGCTTCTGGAAGTCATATTGGTAGCACATATTCAACTAGAAATGATAAGACTTATAAGAAACAGGGTAAGATTACGAATCCTTGTAAGTTGTGTGAAGGGCATCATCCCATTCACCTTTGTCCATACATGGATGAAGCCACAAGAGTGTTGGACAACCCTACTGTTTCTGCACCTTGCCTTCCAGTTGGTTACCAGAAGCTTTCTTCGAGTCCTCCGCTAGTTGATTCAATTATCGGTCAACATTCATCCTTGGTCGATCTCGTTCCCACGGCAAGTCAAATTCACGAATCTGTTCCCAACCAACCATTGGTTGTGGAATCTGTTAGCCACCTATAAAAATTTTTATAGAAAAAGGTGGCTAAAAAATTTTGAGCCTTCAAGGAACAAATTTTATTACTAAAAAGTATTGGCTCTTGAAGACTCTTGAAGGCGTCATGCCTCTGTCCAAATCTTCACTGCTGTTCCCTTTTTTATACTCAAAATTTATGTTGTTTCCATAAGTGAAAATACTGCTACAAAATCATCATTTTTCCCCTTCCTCCACTCAAAACTAACCTTCATTTTTCTCCCCTTTTTTCTCCATAAAACTCCTTTATTTTCATGATTCCTCTTCTTCCCTTCATGAAAATCATTTTTACAAGGTTAAGAAATCACTTTTTAACCTTACCTAAACCCTCAAATTCCTTTTAAAATCATTGAAAATCTATAAAAAACCCATTTTTGTATTACAGACTTAAGCCCCCTTGGGCTAAGTCCTAACCACTTCCCCTCCATGTGCCCACGCCCTGGAACCAGGCGCTATGCTCATCAGGCGCTTATCGCATTGGAAGTAATCAACGAGCGCAAGTATTTGGCTTTCACAAAAGCCTCCAATGCGATTAGCTCTGTTATAGATGAGCCCCGGTCCTTTTGCCGCTTCACAAAACTAGAGGCCCGCAATCGGGCGCTCAAACTAAATGAATAAACGATGTTCGATTGATTTTTTCCTTTGATAAGTCATAAAACCCACTTATCTAAAGTTTTGGTCTAACACACCCATACAACGATTTTTAAATAAAAAATGGTTAGATTAAAAAGACCTGAAGTGCAATCGCATCGAAGAAATCCACAATGGGTTGATTGAAAGACCGCATCAAAAGTTCCGATTGCGACTGGCCCTTTGTTATATAATGCCCTGGGCATACTACATTCCATACATCCAAAGGCCCCGCAGACGGGCGCCTAACCATATTATATATATACCCCGCCCATGCCAAAACCTTTTTTTTTATTAAATTTTTTGGGTTTTGTATATCATAAAGGATTTCCACCAGTTCGCTTTAAAACCAATCCCCGCCGTTGATTGTAAGCCGATCCAACGGCCCGCGTTACATCACATCGCATTTTTTCATTCGGTACATTCGATTTTTCCCCTGGTCAGCCATCCCTTCGATTAATTACCCACCGTTGATCTGATCCTCAGATCAACGGTCATCGCTCAATCGCATCGCGAGTTTTCAACGCTGAGCAATTCCTTTCCCCGCTGACTGAATGTCTCTGATTGCATCTGGACTATCCGTTTGATCTCATCTAACAACCCTAATTCACTCCGATCATTAACCCTTCCTTCGCCCTTTTAACCCCTTCAATTCACTCTCCGCCGTTGATCTGACCTGCAGATCAACAGCCAGCGCTTAATCGCATCGGCGTTTCCCTGTACATCGGCACTATTTAAGTTTTTCCCCCGATTGCGATCCTTTGATTGGATCTGGACCGTCCACGTGTCCATATTGGACAGTCCCAGATCATTCCTGCATTACTTCCCATCGCTCTCCTTTCAACTATTATACGCAGATCTCCACCGTCAGATGCTTCCATCCAATGGCTACGCTCCTCCCCACATCCTCTGCAGCAGTTAAACCCACAACGCAGGATTTCTTGATATTTTGTGTATTTTGCAGAATTAATGGTTATCCATTATAATTAAAGAAAGGCTGAAGGCTGGGAAAGACGTTTTCCATGCCTTTGATTCACCAAAGGAAACCATTCGCGGGGTTCGCAATCCACGTTTCGTCAATGTTTCATAGGCATTGATGCCATATGAGCCCTGCGCGGCCTGCACATCAACAAGACACTATGCTATTAAATCCAAATTAAAAGAGTATCAGTTTTGAAGACAGAGCACAGCAGAACAGAAGATTGAAGACAGATTTGCGAGGATTACGGCTAAGAATGATTATCAAAAGCCTAATCCCCCAAATTAAAACACAGTTAAAAGAAAATCATAAGTGTTAAACAAACAGAAAGGCCTCCACTGCCACATCTGAGGAAAATTGATTCCTCCCAGCTACCACGAAGCCACCTGTGCCTCAAAGCATTCAAACAGAGGCCGAAATTATTGTTCAAAATTAGATATTTGCCTCAACACAGCCAAAAAGTTAATTCTGCTGAAAGAATTTAATGACAAAAATATCAGCAGAGTTACTATAACATAATGCAGAGCCTTAAAAGTCAACAAGAGCTCCCACCGAGATTAAAATCTTTAATGTATATCAATTAATACAGTGAAACACCTGTAAACTTATTCATCGAGCCCCTCAAAGGCTAAGAAGTCATCACTCTGTATTAATTGTCCTGAGAGATCTTTTATCAGATCTCACCTCCTCATTCTTCTATAAATACTTTTGTAGAAGATGAGAAATTGTTGTTGCAGAACTTTGAAATATATTTGAGCTTAAAACTTCTGATTGTAAATAGTGTTCGCTGGCCCTTGAAGCTCTGTTTGTGTTTAGATTAGTTAGGCTGAATAGTGAAGATGATTTCTGAACTAAAACATTGGACCTGAAGACTGTAACTGGTTTGACATCAATAACAAGCTATTTCTTAGGATCCTGGTCTATATCATTGGTGAAGTGCCCCTTTCTTTGTTATTGTTTTTTCCTTCTATGTATGTCATATTGTTCACTATTCTCTGATAAAGAACAACATTTATAGAGTTAGGATTTACTGTTTACCATTACCCTTCTCTAACTGATAAGCTTTATCTCAATGTTTTCCTCCAATTTGTTTATTTAAGAATGATTCAATACAGTTTAAGCAGTTAGGAATGTTGGCGTTCCCTTGTCCTACTGTTTTCTTTAAACATTATTCTTGAAAGTTATTTTCATCATTTTCTTATTAAAGTTAGACTAGAAAAGTGATGGTTTGCCCTGTTTCTAGTTCCTATTCTCCAAAGGAAGATTCTGAAGGTTTCCCTTGGTGTTGGCCGAAAGCAGATTAGGTTTAAAAGTACCTTATCTGATCTTAGGTCACACTTTGTTTCTCTTATGTGTTTTCATACTTTCTGAAAGTAGTTATGCAGATTACTGGATTGTTTGTCAATTAAGCTGCTTCAATACAAACTTGCCCAAGAAGTCTATGGTTAGCCCTGTTCTTGGTTGGTTTTAAATAGTTACTTAAGAGGCTTTTCTTGTTTGGACTGACTATAAATCCTTGGTGAAATTATTATCAGTTTCCACCCCTCCAACACTTTATTGTTTCCATTCCATCATTTTAATCTCAATAATATTATGATATAGATGACTTTCCCCTTGGAACACTCTTGATGTTGTTGCTCAATTAAAGCCCTGTTATGACTCCATAGCCTAATGGACTAAAAACCAGCGTTATATCTATCTTTTTAGAAAAAGTTGTTCTATTCACTTGCAACTTCTCACCTTTGAAACTCTTTGCACTTAGAACTTTCCCCTCAAATAATAATCATGCTCAACCATCCAAAAACAAAACAAACCCTCGGCCTTCATAACTAGCCTAATATCATTACCCCAAACTTCAAAGACAAATCCATCTTTGCACTTATTGGAGATATCCCTCTCCGGATTTAGGAGGGCTAGATCCTAGAATCACAAAGTGGTTGAAACGATGTTTCTCCCTGCGGTCAGACTTTTGCCAATCTTGCTGATTACAGGGAGCTAACAGAATCGGTCGATCTGATCCTGCCTATGGTTCATCATGTATTTTCTGTCGAGAGTGGATCTCATACCCCCCACATTCTTCTTGTTTATTAAAATTCCTTGGACTTGGAGAAAGATACTCCCAATATCCCTATGACTCAAGAAATTTCTCTTCCTGCTCCCATGTCTGTAGTCCAAGAGGATGCTCCTCTTGCTTCGGTAACACCAGGGGATGACCATCTCAGTTCTATGGTACCCCCTCCAAGTAGTTTGGTGGCTTATTTCAATTGGAGTTGATTTGCGGGATACCGTCTTCCTTCTTATGTGCCTTTTGAAATCACAGTATAGGCCTTCGATATGGTCATACCTAGCACAATTATAGATGAAGGCACGTCTGTTAGTATTATGTCTTCAAATACTTGGCAAGCTTTCGGTTCTCCATCGCTTGTGCCTGTTACGCAGAATCTGTTGGCGTTTAACATAGGAACCAGTCAACCATTAGGGATCCTTCTAAAGATGCATATTACTTTGGGTGGGAAAATCATGTATATAGACGTGATGGTGGTCTAAGGCCCCTTAGATTTCAATTTACTCCTGGTGCGCGACTATGTTTATACTATGGGTGCGCTTGTCTCTTCCCTCTTTCATGTGATCTGTTTTCCAAATGAAGGTCGGATCGTGACCATTGATCATCTTTCATTCTTTGGTCTTGATGTGGCAGCTGGCCCACCATCATCCTTTTTGGGTCTTTATCTGCCGGTTGTATCTTCCCCACCATAGGTTAATTATGTGGCCACTTTTTCATTGCCCTCATCCAATGATAGTGTCGTCGAGTACCATCTACTGGGGGCATTCGATCGCAATTTCCAAGATGTTGTTCTCCCATAAGATGAGAACCTCTTGGAAGCCATGACCTCTTATTTTTCATGATGAAAGGCCGTGTGGAGCATGGTTAGTTTTCTTGTGTCAAGCTCCCTAAGAAATGAAACAAGGTCATTGGAGCATGGTTTGTTTTCTTGTGTCAAGCTCCCTAAAAAATGAAACAAGTTTGTCAGAGCATGGTTTTTTTTCTTGTGTCATGCTCCCTAAAAAATGAAACAAGGCCGTGCAAAGCATTGTTCATTTTGTGTCAAGCTCCTTAAAAAATGAAACAAGATCTTCTGAGGATAGTTCATTTTCTATGTCAACCTCATTAAAAAATGAATTAGGTCATGAGGATATTTCTGTTACTGTGTCAAGCTCATTAAAAAATGAAACGAGTTCCTTTTTCAATTCAAGTATTTGATTAGATCTCGTCAAATCCCAGTCGAGCCTTTCTCTTGATCTCGTGTTTGAACCCTCATTCCATCCACCTATTAGTAACCAGTAGTCTACTCCAGTGAATGCACTAAAGCTTGGGGGGAATGTACCTTGAATTGAGTCACCATGCTGGGGGCATGCAAACTTATTTCAAGCATAGTTTGTTTCAGTTTCAAGCTTGTGTAAAAATGAAACCGGTCGTAAGCATATTTTATCTTTGTTTCAATATTTTGTAAAAATGAAACCAATTCCAAGAAGAGTTTCCCATGTTTTCAAGCTTATGTAAAAATGAAACCATACTTATTTTACCTCTCGTGATTGCCATTTTATCAACCTGTTTTTTCAGATGACCCTTGGTTTTCTCATTCCATCGTTACCATCTACTCGGTCGATCATACACCCTCACTTGATTGTTTTACCCATTCCCGAGGAACCACTGCAATGAGTGGTCTTGTTAGCCAACCTCTTGACCTTTACTTGTTTTGTGCAGTTCCACCATCACTGAAACCTATTGCTACCCTTAATACCACTCGTTCCTTTAGGAAGAGTCAACTTTAAGCTCTTTTCTGACTCTCAAAAATTGAAAATATTGTCGAGACTCTTGTCTTTTTGAACTCATTAAAGGTTGCGAAACATCATCTGCCCAGTATACGTTTACCCCTTTTTCGGGCTGGGACAGATTATTTACAAAAAATGAATACGTTTGCCTATCGCGACTAAGAGGTTCTCTCAGACACAATTTTCTACCTTTTTGGATTTGTGAGACTACTTACGAAAAGGGACTACTAGAGTTTTATTTTCCGCTTCTTTTCAAACTCTCTAAACATGAAATATGTCGATTTCTTCCTTTGTCAAACTCGTTAAAACCTAAATGACATCAGACACTGTCACCATGACGTTACTGAGTTCCTCCTTCCTAAGGCTTGTAAAATGTACTAGGATAGATTTGTCTGAAGGAAAAACTTGCATGAAAAGCATATGTTATCCCCTTAAAGCTTGTTTTCCAAAAATAATTTGGGTACTCGCCAACAATGGTGGGGGGAAATGGAACCAGCTCTCAGTTGTGTCGGTGGTATGTCCTTCTTGAACATGACACTCATCTACATTTGCATTGGGTTGGGGACATCTCATTTCATCATTTTTGCCTCCATGGGTTTGGGTAATCTGTTTTGACCTCTCATCTTCTCTTTGACATGTCATCATGACCTCAGATCCCTTGATGTCAAATACTACCAAATCTAGATTCGTGTCGCTGATATGTTCAAGAGAAGTTTCTGTTTGCAGTTTTCAACCTCCCTCTAATCCTATTTTTGGTCCTAATCACTATGATCATATTCCTCTATCTCGTGTCGATGATGTGGGAAACATTATGGCCCACCTTAAACCAGGTCACTTCCTATCGACTTCATCTCATTATCTAGGAATTTGATATAGAGACTCCCTTCCGGTACCTTAGAGCTTGCATGCCTCATTCGCAGTTTCTTTGCATTCGACAATAGGTCCACATTATTGGCTTTCAATCGAGTGATTCTGCGGTGTTCGACGCTAGATCATTGTTCACATTCCGTGGATTGTACTAGTTGTACCTTGAGAGCCATTGTCATTATTGGTGGTTTCTCTCATGCCTATTAACATCTTACCTCATTGGCTGGTAATCAGGTGACTTTCTTGCATGTTCAACTTTAGCTCACACATTCACATGCTTGAATTTGTACTTGTTCGGGTTGAGATGGAGTGCAAGACCCTGGGTTTTGTCTGATAAGATCCAGGCTGTGGGATATTGTGGTTTATCATGACCATATGCATGACTCTTTTGATTGGATGGCTGCGACCATACCTGAGTCTATTTGTTGATCCTTACTGTTGGATGGCTGCGCCCATGCCACATGTTCATGTATCATAGATATCAATTGTATTTTTACTTGCAGGTCTTCCGACAGAGGTGTTTGGTTCGAACGCCTTCTCATAAATCATTTCACTCCTCCCTCTCTCTCGTACCTCATGCTTTAGGGGGCATCTGTTACACAACATTTTGTCACCGCCCCCATCTCGCACATTGAAGGATAATTTCTATCACTTATATGTAGTGTCATGCCTTGAAAAAAGTGTCATTGCATCCCTTTCCATGAGAAGAACGTTTCCTCTGTTGACTATTCTTGGAACAAACCATCAAAAACACATGATTTTGGATTGGCGTTGGCAGGCAGTTATGGCCTCGCGCCGATAAGGTAAATTAGCACTGGGCCCTGCACCCATTGGAGCTTTGTCTCAGTGGACTGTCAGCGCCAAGCTATTTTTGGATTTAAAAAAAAAATAGAAGTGAATTTTCCATTGCCAACCACTTTGTGTGTTGTGTAACCAGCTCCAAAAAGAGAAGAAAAGAGATATCAACGCCTTAGAAATGAGCCACTTCGAGGGGGCAACCTCCAATACATTACATAAATGAACAATTCTTGGATGATACAATTTACAAAACCTACTTTCTATATATAGGAGTCCATGGGGCCATAATGTAATCCTAGTGGGCCACAATGTAATCCTAGCCGACCTAACAATAATAATTTAAGGGCCCAATAATAACAAAATGGGGGTTACAAGGGTACACTAATAACAATAAGGGGTTTACACTAACAATAATAAGGGGCTATACTAGTGATATAGGGACCTAACATGCCCCTCTCCTCCAAAAAAAGTGTTGTCCTCAACACTTGAGTAGCTCCGGGTGCTTCTGTATAAAATTCTCATCCTCCCATGTAGAATCTTCAGTGGGTAAGTTCTTCCACTTGATGAGATACTCTGAAATTGATCGATTCCGTAGCTGTCGAGTTCTTGTTTCCATGACCACTTCGGGTTCCAATATTATTTTTCCTTCCTCATCAAGTTCTGGCAATATTGTTTGAACTGGAAGATTTTCACCTATAACCTTCTTTAAGCATGAAACATGGAAAACTGGATGTACTCGCGAAGAAGCAGGAAGCTCCAATTTGTATGCCATAGTACCAATCTTTTGCGACACCTTGTAAGGACCATAGTACTTTGGCGATAATTTATTATCCTTCTTTGCTTGCTTGAGGGACATTTGTTTGTATGGTTGTAGCCGTAAAAATACCCAATCTCATACATCAAAACTTCTCTCGCTGCGATGTTGATCTGCCTGTTGTTTCATTCGATTTTGTGCCAAATTCAGGTTATCCTTTAAGAGTTGGAGAACTTCTTGTTGATGCTTGATGTGATCTTCCACTGCTTGAACCTTCGAATTTTCTCTTAAAGATGATGTGATGGATTGTGGATGATATCCATAAAGTGCCATAAATGGGGTCATTTTTGCTGCAGTATGGAAGGAAGTGTTATACCACCATTTAGCGAGAGGTAACCACTTGACCCATTGTGTTTGTTTATCGGATACAAAACAACGAAGATATCCTTCCAAACATTTATTTACTATCTCAGTTTGACCATCAGATTGAGGATGATAATATGAGCTATGAGCTAATTGAGTACCCTAACAAGAAAATAACTCCGTCCAAAAATTTCCAGTAAAAATGGGATCTCTGTCGCTCACAATAACCCTTGGGCTTCCATGTAGCTTTTGAATTCTGTCCATAAATGTAGTAGCAACTATACTTGCTTTAAATGGATGAGATAATGCACAAAAGTGTGCATACTTAGTAAGTCTATCAACTACCACCATGATGACACTCTTTCCTTCGGACTTAGGTAAACCTATGATAAAATCCATTGAAATCTCCTCCCAACGTTGACTTGGAATGGATAAAGGTTGTAGAAGTCCTGAGGTCTTAATTGTCTCAACTTTATTCTGCTATAAAACCAAAAATTCCGCCACAAACTTTTGAATATCAGATTTAAGGCCATCCCAAAAAAATTCTTTCTTCACCATGTGGTAAGTTTTTAAAAATCCTGAGTGTCCTCCTAAAGGAGAAGTGTGCAATTCCAAAAGAATCTTTTGTTTTAGTTGGGAATTCTTACAAAGATATAAGCGATCTTTGTACCATAAGGAATCATATTTCCAACTAAATGTATCAGATGTAGGATCTTTTGAATGAGTGTCCACAACAACCCGTCCCTCTTCCATTCATCCCTTGCTTCGGTTATCAATTTGGTTGGATAATAGCAATGGCACAAATAATTCATCCAATAATTCATCAATCACAGGAATGGGAAATTTATCTTTAATGGTGAGCTTATTGGGCTCCCTATAATCTGGACACATTCGCCATGATCCATCCTTCTTGTGTACCAATACTACAGGAGCAGAGAAGGAACTTTGACTAGGTTGAATTATACCCGCCTCTAACATTTCTGCAATCATACGTTCAATTTCGCTCTTTTGGAAGTAAGGATATCTATAAGGCCTGATGTTTGGAGGAACACTTCCTGGAATCAAATGAATAGCATGATCATGATCACAAATAGGTGGGATTCCTTTGGGAGTTTCAAACACCTTGGAATGATTGTCCAAGACTTGTTGGAGATCTGCAGAAATAGATGATTTTGATGTTGGAACTTCTAGTGAGCATAATTGTGCAATTACGCCTCGCTGTTCTTTTTTTAGAAGCTTTGTCATGACATTAGAGCTTATTATCCTTCCTGGCTTCCCCGCAATACCCCGTAATTCAACTTCCTTTCCTTCTGAAAAAAATTTCAAGAAAAGTTCTTGAAATTAAAAGCTACCGTCCCCAAAGATTGTAACCATTGTACTCCTAGTACAACATCAGCACCTCCCATAGGAATGGCAAGCATTGGACTAGTCAATACATTTTCCCCCATGGTTAGCTTGATATTATGGCATTTTCCAGAGCAATTTATAGTTCCTCCATTTGCAACCATCACTTGACATTCTGGTGCTGGGTATAGGAAACAATTTAATTCCTTGGCTACCTTCTAATGAATAAAATTATGGGTGCTACCTGAATCAATCAACACTATTACCCTTTTCTTCTTTATATGTCCTTCTATCTTGAGAGTTTGAGGAGTGGTAATTCCTGCCGGTGCATTACACGATATGGTCGGATTCATTTCTTCCTCTTCTAGGGGTGGTTCCTGGTGTATATCCTCTTCTTGTTCATTTTCTTCTTCTTCTTCACAATCTATGTAAAATAATTTCTTCTCAGCACACTTATGACCTTTAGTGTATTTGCTATCACAACTGTAGCAAAGCCCTTTTGCTCTTTTTTCTTCCAATTGTTGTGGTGTCAACATTGTAGGTTGTGGAAATCTAGGCGTAGCAACACTTCCTTCTTTATAGAATTGAGTGGTAGGCTTCCTTGTCGCCATTATTTTACATTCAACTTTTCTTGCCAACCTGAATGCCTTCTCCAATGAATCCAGTTCCAAAACGCGAACTTCATGTTGGATGTTATCCTTTAAAGTGCCTATGAAGATATCGATCCTGTGTTCCTCTGGAATATCAGTTACCCTTATATTCAATTTTTGGAAGTCCTCAATGTGCTGCCCCACTAAACCCTTTTGTTTGAGATTTATCATTTGGCTAAAGAAGGTGTTGCTCTTTGTATCCTCATAATGTGCTATCATTTCCTCCGTAAAAATTGACCAAGTGACAATTTTTTTACGGGAGCAAAGCCATCGATACCATACAAATGTATTTTTTTCTAAATGTAAAGTTGCAATGCTTACCTTTTGTGTGTTTTGCACATTATGGAGATCAAAATATTGCTCCATCTGTAGTATCCATGTTACAGGATCCTTTCCATCAAACTTCCTCATATCCATTTTTGGAATATGGTGGTTCTTCCCTCCAACAGTAGAGTTTATGAAATCACGATTAACATTTATTTTTTTCTCATCATGAGTTTCCTCTACTATCTTTTCACCATTAGGAAACATTTCTTGTATCAACTTTCCCAAACCTTCGATGTCTACTTTTAGATCTTTCTTCATGTTTTCCATGTTTTCTTTCATTTTTTCATCGATCTTAGCTTCCATGTCATCCATCTTAGCTTCCATGCCCACTTCCATGCCATCCATCTTAGCTTCCAAACCACTCATCTTATCTTCCACGCCTTTCTTCAAACCATCCATCTTAGTTTCCACGCCCTTCTTCAAAACTTCCATTTCAATTTTTGTTGTTCTTTGCGAGAGCGAAATTTGTTGCACTTGCTCTTGTAATTTTGATATGTCATGTTGCCATTCTTTGTCTTCATGAGTCATAGTAGAGCCTTCTAAAGGCTTAATGGGTGTTGAATTATTTTTAGGGGCCATTTTAGACTCCAATATTGATATCTATTCTACAATAGGCCCTTTCAATCAATTCAACTTGATTCTTCAAACAAGACTTATGCAATTCGGAAAAAAATACACACCTTTTACTTGCTTTGAGGAGCTCGATATTGAAATTGTATTATCTCTGTGATTGTGGATCTTCAATATCTGAAATTCAGCATTGAAGTATCCCTCTGAATTATCTTTTGAATGCCACAGGTCTGACCTGATTTGGATTCTCCAAGACAAAGTTGTGTCCAATCTCCCACAATGACCTAATTATGGACTGGTTCAGTAGAGCGAACTTGTACGAATTTCCACGTGTCATTGTTTCGTCATTTGTCTCTAAAATTGATAGCCAAGAAAATAAAATCTGTGTACTTGCGACCACTTTTTACGGCACTGCAATCCGATGCCCAGAGAGAGAGTTATTGAACTTTTCCCACGATCACCTCTTTGAGATGCAATTCAGGAGCCTGAAAAAGCACTACCTTCCACAGATCATATCTCCAAAAATATTGTGAACCAAGCTTTGAAATTTTTTGAAAAATTTCCTCAGGATTTCTTCTTTGCACCATATGAATTTAAGATTCTGAATCTTCGTAGAAAAAAATTTATAGCGCAAATGCCACGATGACCTGTTTAGGAGCCTGAAAAAAGACCTAATTTCCACAGATCATATCTCTGAAAATATTGCGAACCAGGCTCTGAAATTTTTAGAAATTATTCCTCAGGATTTTGGCTTCGCACCCTAAAAATTTCAGCTTCTGAAACTACGTAAAAAAAAAATTTATAGCTCAAATTCCACGATGACCTGTTTCGAGCAGCGAAACCCTAGAATCTAAAGCTCTGATACCAAATGTTGTGTAACCAGCTCCAAAAAGAGAAGAAAAGAGATATCAAGGCCTTAGAAATGAGCCACTTTGAGGGGGAAACCTCCAATACATTACATAAATGAACAATTATTGGATGATACAATTTACAAAACCTCCTTTATATATATAGGAGTCCACGAGGCCATAATGTAATCCTACTGGGCCACAATGTAATCCTAGCCGACCTAACAATAATAATTTAAGGGCACAATAATAACAAAATGGGGGTTACAAGGGTTCAATAATAACAATAAGGGGGTTACACTAACAATAATAAGGGACTATACTAGTGATATAGGGACCTAACATTGTGAGCGAGTCAGCATGGGTGGTTTGACTGAATAACGTCGAGCACCCTCCTATGGCTTCTTATTCCCTACTTTTGGGCAACCTCCCAAAGAATAAGGCTTCTTTTCCACCATTTGAGGGATCCCAACCTCCTCTCCTTCTATAAATACATCTCTCTCACATAGATGCAGCTAGCTGAATGGTTTGGATAGCTGAAAATTTTGGAGAATAGCTAAAACTGTCTGATATAGATGGTGTGAGATAGAGCAGAGAGAGTCTAGGCTGATTGCCTCACCAAGTCCAAATTCCCCGACGAATGCTCGAGACACGTTTTGACTGGACCCGCTGAAGGAGGCTGCGACGTCAAGGCTCATTTGGTTGTAATCTCTTTCTTTCTCTTAATTAATACATGACTGATGTTTTGGTTCCCGTCTTGTGTTGATGTGATTGATCTTACGCAATATGTTTTATTCTCCCTAACCAATTATATAGTTATGAAGGCAATTATTATTTCGTATGCTGCTTTTGTTCTTTGATCTTTGTGCAGGCATCTGAGTATCGTTGTTGAAGGGCTGCGACGTATCGTGGACGAATATCAGGAGACTGCCGCCACATCTACGAAAACTGCATTGGATCAAAGGTAGGACAATCTATCCTGACTCAGTTTCATTCATTAACTAGGAATCGTCGCATTAGCATGTCCTCTTGCTGCTAGACCCACCATAGGGCTAGAGGGATTGCCTTTATCCATAGAGGGAATTTACCTACACAAAAACATTGTCTATCCTTCAGATGATCATTTGATCATCTTCGATGTTGACCGGTCAGAACATCCCCCCCTTCCTGCTTCCTTCACCTTCCAAATCCCTGTCAAGATCCGGAATGCCAACATCTCCCGTTGTATCATTGACGAGGCGACATCCACCTTTGTGATATCCGCTTCGATTTGGAAGAAACTCAGATCTCCTGAGTTAGACCCTTCCACTATCACCCTCCGAGCATGGGATGGCCACTCTTCCTATCCCCTTGGCATGTTCCACAATTGTCCTATCACTCTTGCGGGAAAGACTGTTTGTGTTGACGTAGAATTAATTGATGCCTCCTTAGACTACAACATTCTATTGGGTCATATCTACACTTATACGATGTTTGTTGTCCCATATGTGGTTCACTGTAAGATGTGCTTTCCTCACAATGGAAATATTGTCACCATCGACCAGTTGACATATTACGAACCGAAGTCTCAGACCTCCCCTGAGTCCATCATCACTTCAGTGGCCAATAAACAAGCAGTCGAACCTTCAACCAGTGTCTCACCCGGAGTCTATAAAGATTCCTCTTTGCTAAGTTCATTCCCTGGTCTCCCTCCTCCTATCTCTGACCCTAGCTCATTGAATGTTTGCATGATGCAATCATCTCAGTCCGACCTCAAACGAACAGATTTGACTAGTCAGCAGCCCCGCCCCCCTGCAACCTGCTCCTATCACCTTGACTCAGCCTTCAGGACCCCTTCCTCAAGGCCCCTCATCCATAGCTGGTGTCCATGACCCTTTCTACCCCCATGGAACAACTCCCCCTAGCCTTAACCTTCTCGGAGCCGTCCCGCCTGGCCATTACCCCTCTAGTCAGATACCATTTCTTGCTCCCCCTCCAGGAGTATATCCAGTACCTATTATGACTACCTTGTCTCTTCCTAACATGACCCTAGGGATCCCAGTCTGGTACGTTAATCCCCTAGCCACTATCCCCCCTGGTCAACCCAAACCGTATACTACTTTGACCCTAGTCCAATTAGTCGCCATGACCCCTCCCTTTGCTTTTGTGCCTTAGCCACCTCAACAAGAACCTACTCCTGTTGTGAAAGATTTGGGTGAGGGGGGAAAATCCCACAAGAAGGCACCTAAGGACAAGGCCTCCTAGACAACCCCTGCTCCTCATGAGCCTCCAAAGTGTACCCCTCCGTGTGCTTTGTGTGATGTTGTTGGTCATGCCACCCATAACTATCCTGAATTGCCTCAGATCAAGCCCAAGGTTAATGTCACGTTTCCTGAGTCTAAGGTCCCTGAAACCCTTGTTTATTCCATAGCTGAAACCAAGAACCCCAATATTGTTCACACCAACAACCCCTGTGCTTTGTGTTCTATCCATGGCCATTATACCCACCTTTTTCCTCGCCTCAAGCATTACCACACCTCTTTGGAAGTAGTTCGGGAGTACGAGACCGAACATAACCATTCTGCCTCTCCTGTCCTCGCGCAGTATGCTTCGGGCCAACCTAAGGATACATATGCTCCCATTGAAATTCCCCCTCCTGATGTTGAGATGACAGAGCCTTTGGCCACTATTCTCTACCTGTCATCATCTATGATATCCACGGTGGAAGACCCCTCTTGGACTTCCACTTCTGTTTCGCTTGACCTCCCTTGTGCGATCACCCTGGGCTCAACATCAGTGGATCCCTTATCTACTTATTCTTCTATCACCCCTCGTGATGATGCGGATGTGAAACTTTCTTCTCATGATGATGAGTCAGGTAGCTTTGTAGCATCATGTGGTTACCCTTCCACCAGTCACCCCATCTTCTACTATGATGACGACATCATGGAAGCCTTTTCCACCCCTGACTTCATCTTTCCTGCCCATAAGAGGAATGGCACCATCCGTTTCTATGGTGACTTTCGCGACTTGAACACAAGTTTCCCCCAAGGTAGCTCCCCCACTCCAGCTACCTTTCAGTATACGGGTGGTAGAAATCCTACCCAGATCCCTCCCCCAAGCAATGTTTGTTTGATTTCTATCTCGCGTTTGAGTTGCAAAAATTGTTCATCATCCTCTCATTTGTTGTCTTGTGCAACCTTTTAGATGGACCCCCCATCCACACCATATATTGGTTATGCCGATAGTGTAAGTCGCTACTCCCAGAATCTAGCCTCAGCATCCTGGGCCATTTTTACCCCCTTGCATTCGCTTGTTCTCTCTAATGGTGTATGCATTGGTACTGCCACCAATAACCAGACCAAATATGATGCAGTGTGAGGTTTATTAGCTGATTCCATTTCCAATCGAATCCTTCACATTCATGTTCATTTACATTCCCTGCTTCTTGTCATGCAATTGAATGGTGTCTATCGTGTGCATAATCCTGTCTTTTTTAAAAGATATTTATGAGTGAAGCTTTAGATGTGCAAATTTGAAATCATTACATTTAGTGATGTACCTAGAGCACAAAATCACTATGTATATAGCATTACAAACAATATTCTAGATTGGAATTTATCACACATATTTACACAAGACAATAAAAATAAACCATAAAATGGTGCATATCCATTATATGTGTCATTCAAAATGTTCTAGAGTCCATCCACTCTGATACATATGACATGCACATAGCATGTTACAAAAAAAAAAATTGGGGGCACCTCATGCCCCTGCATCAAATCACTATCTAGAGGATCCCAGGCCAACGGCTCAGCTCCAGCAGCCCGTAGATTGCGCATCGCCATCGCCATGCGCCGCATGACCTCTTTCCACTCCGAGGGTAGACCAATACATGGCTCTATGTATTGGTTGTCAAGATCTTTACTGCCGTGCTCTAAAACACCAGTCAGTAGCCTCTCACATCTACGACGAATGTCCTCAAGGAGGGAAACTGCATCTCATTTTGTGGACCCCTCGACCCACTAGGTGCTGCAGCTCCTCATGCTGCAGCCCACCGCATATACCCGGCCAGTTTCACTAGTATATACCAAAAGTAAATGAATCGATACCATATACAATATTCTGAAACTTTAAAATGCACATTAAATATTAGCAACTTGTCACTTACCATCGGGCCCCCATTCTCGACCTAGTGGTAGTGGAAAGTCTGGGTCCCCATGATAAATCATCCCACTATAGGGACAGTCATCTATTTACAGTGGCATCTGGTCCCAATGAGCGAAAAAATTGGGTCGGAACACCCGTCTGACTACCCCACCTTCCCCTCTACACAGTAGCCACCCCCAGCGACACATCCTGGACTTTCACGGGCCCCCATCCTGGTTTTGTATGTGTTGAGCGAGTAAATCCCCTCTACGGATAGAGGTGATCCCTCTAGCCCTAGGGCGAGTCTAGAAACAAGGGAACATGTTGGACTTTCAGATTCCTAGCTTATAAATGTAAAATAAGTTGGGATAGATGAGCTACCTTGGTCCAATTCTCTTGTCGTAGCTTTTAGCAGCGATCCTCTGATCTTTGTCGTTACACGTCATGGTATTTTAGGGATAATGTCCATGTACCTGAATAAGTATCAAGTGAACGGTGACATCATACGAAAACATACTTTCATTTATAGCTATTTGATTGGTCAAGGAGAATCAAACATTTTTCATATGATTAAACACAAAATTGGAACAAAAAAACCAGTCATGTATTAATAATAGAGAAAATAAGTTTACAACCTTAATGCCTTGACGTTGCAGCCTCCTTCAACGGGTTCAGTCGAGTGTGTCTCAAGCATTCATCAAGTATCGAACTTGGTGAGGCAACGAGCCTAAACTCTCTCTCGACAATGGATTCCTCTTTGCCTTATTCTTCACACCAGCTATGGTAATGATTGTTTAGCTAGCTAAAAAAATGTGAGAAGGAAGTATTTATAGGAGAGGAGGAGGTGGTTTGGGATCCCTCATAAGGTGTAAGAGAGGTTTTGTCCCTTTGGGGAGTTGCACAATTGTAGGAAACAAGAAGCCAAAGGGAGGATTTCGACGTTATTTAGTGGAACAAACCATGATGACTCTTCTCACGAGGTTTTTAGGCATGGAAACTTCGTTTATATTTAAAAAAAAAATCCAAAAATAGCTTGACGGTGCCCCACTGAGACAGAGAGACAATGGGCGCAGGGCATAGTTTTAATTTCTCTATGGGAGCGAGGCCATAACTGCCTACCAGCACCGACCCAAAATCAGATGTTTTTGAGAGTCTGGTTGAGGAATGATCAACAGAGGAAATGTTCTTGGCATGCCAAGGGATGAAATGATACTTATAGCAAGGTATGACAACACACAGAAGTCACTGAAATGGTCCTCCAATGTTCGGGATGGGGATTGGAGGGATGGTGACAAAATACTGTGTAACAGATGCCCCCTAAAGTATGAGGTCCGAGAGAAAGGGAGGGGTGAACTGCTTTACAAGAACATACCCAAACCAAAACCCCATTTTCGGAGACCTGCAAGGACAAGTACAACTGATATCTCTAATACATGAATATGTGGTATGGGCACAACCATCCATAATATAGTACGTACAATAATAAGATCCAAGGTATGGATGCATTCATCCAGCAAAGAAGAATCATCAAATAGACTCAGGTATGGTCGCAACCATCCAATCAGAAGAGTCATGCATATAGTCATGATAAACCAAATCGTCTCACTGCCTGAATTTTATCAGATAAAACCCAGGGTCTTGCGCTCCATCTCGACCCAGACAAGTACAAATTCAAGCATGCGAATGAGTGAGATAAAGTTGAACATGCAAGAAAGTCACCTGATTACCATCCAATGATGAAATTTGTTAACAAGTGCGAGAGAAACCACCAATAATGACAATGGCTCTCAAGGTACAACTAGTACAATTCGCAGAATGTGAATAGTGAGCTAGAGTCAAACACCCACAAAATCACTCGATCGAAGGCCAATTATGAGGACCTATCGTGGAATGCGAAGAACTTGCCATTGAGGCTTGCAAGCTCCAAGCTACCAGAAGGGAGTTCTCTAGATCAACTTCCTGGATAATGAGTTGAAGTCGACAGGAAGTGACCAATCGAAGGAGGGTCATAATGTTTCCCACATCATCAACACGAGACAGAGGAACAATATGATAGTGAATCAGGACAAAACAAAGGGTCGGAGGTAGAAAACTGCAGAAGGAAACTTCTCTTGAACATATTGGTGACACGACTCCGGAATTTGGCAGCATTTAACATCAAGGGATATGAGGTCATGATGACGTGTCAAAGAGCAGATGATAGGCCAAAACTAATAACCCAAATCCACGGGGGCAAAAAATGATGAAACGGGAAGTCCCCAACCCAACACAAATTGCAGACAAGTGTCATGTTGAAGAGCGACATACTGCCGACATGACTGAGAACTCGTTCCATTTTCCCCCACCATTCCATTTTCCCCCACCATTTCTGGTGATCCGGATTTATGCAGGAACGCAACAGAATAAACATATAAACATAAATATAGAGATGCAGTGGAAATAACACTTCATTTCATTAATATCAACGAACTGAATTTTGCTTACAGACAGAATGGAAATAAAACTAGCTAGGGCGCTGGTAGCTATCTCTGAGAAGAGATGTGGCGGCTACAGGCCTCTGAACCGTGTTACAATGAGGCTCGAGGGCCTATTTATCATTTAGAAACAATGGGAAATCCTAAACAGCCAAAACCCTAACCCTCATATAAACATAAATATAGAGATGCAGTGGAAATAACACTTCATTTCATTAATATCAACGAACTGAATTTTGCTTACAGACAGAATGGAAATAAAACTAGCTAGGGCGCTGGTAGCTATCTCTGAGAAGAGATGTGGCGGCTACAGGCCTCTGAACTGAGTTACAATGAGGCTCGAGGGCCTATTTATTATTTAGAAACAATGGGAAATCCTAAACAACAAAAACCCTAACCCTAGGAGATGAAGCGCCAAAACTATGGGCCCCGTTTGGGTAAATTGGTGTTTCAACTTCCCAGGGGCGTAACTTTGGCATACGATCTCCGTTTGACACGTACCATACCTCGTTAGAAAGATCTATCTGAGGACTACAAATTTGGAATGGGCAACATCGGTCCATGGACCCATGTTGCCCTCCGTTTTCCCAAAAAAACGTCGTTTAGGGCCTCAAAACGGCTCCGGAAGTTTAGGACCCGAAAAACTGCTAAAAATAGTAAACTGTGCCGAAACTGAAAAATTGAAATAGACAATGGTGGAGCCCCAAGTGGAATAGGCGGGTGACCACAAATATCCACCTGGATCATTCCTCCCCCCTTAGGAAGTAATGGTCCCCATTGCATTAAGTTCCTCCATGAGATGAGGAAATTTCTGCTGAACTTGGTCCCTGGTGAACCACTTTCCTTGGTGCAGGAGTTGGCCAGCTTTGACAACCCGATATAGTTGGATCTTCTGCTGGAGA
Organism: Pinus albicaulis; assembly: GCA_034641835.2. NCBI lineage: Eukaryota > Viridiplantae > Streptophyta > Pinopsida > Pinales > Pinaceae > Pinus > Pinus albicaulis. Next base: position 272,697,089 of record CM076577.1, on the reverse strand, counting down.
GTGTTCTTGATTTGCATGTCCATGATGCAATCTGTGGTGGCCTGTTCCATGCCGTCTGGATTTAACTCAGTTGGTGTGAGTTGTTCTGCAATGTCCGAGGTGTCCAGTAGAGGTGGGAAGTAAGGACGAAGGCGATCCACATTGAAGACTGGGTGCAGACCAAGGAATGGTGGAATACTGAGCTCGAATGCATTGTTCCCTACAGCCTTGGTGATGGTGTACGGCCCGTATCGGAGTGGGCGAAGCTTGCGGTGGGGTCCAGTGAGGCGCTCCTTCTGCAAATGTAGCCATACTTTGTCACCCACCTGGAAGTTGTGTGGCACCCAGTGTTGATCATGGCGTTGCTTGTACTTGGCATTGGCTCTGTCCAATATATCATGAACCTGTTGGCGGATGTGTTGAATGCGCTCGATGAAGCTACTGGCTTTGTCAACTTCAGACTGGACATGAGCTGAATTGGCCTGAGCAGCTGCAAATGGCATGGCTACATTAATGGGGCATAGTGGCTGGAATCGCAAGCCCACCTGAAAGGGGCTATGGCCGATTGAACTGTGGAGAGCCCGATTATAACTATGTTGTACATAAGGGAGGCTCTCGTCCCATGTGCGTGGATGCTTTGAATTGTACATGCGCAGAATGTGTACAATCATTCTGCTGACGACCTCTGTCTGGCCATCTGTTTGGGGATGGAAAGCTGTGGACTTGGTGAGCTTGGTATCCAACATCGACCAGAGGCTGGACCAAAATGTGCTGAGGAACCTGCTATCCCGATCTGATATGATAGACTGTGTGATCCCAAAGTGCACCCACACTCGTTCAAAGAAGAGTTTAGCAGTGGCTTCTGCTGTGATATTCTTCTTGCAGGCCGCCATAATGGCCATCTTCGAGAATCTGTCGACGACCACAAAAACACAATCATTTCCATGCTTAGTAGAAGGCAGGCCCGACATGTAATCCATGGAGATGGATTCCCAAGGTCGACTAGGGGTAGGTAGAGGAGTATATAGGCCTTGCTTCTTGATGGTCGGTTTGGCAATGGCACAAGCAGTGCAGGATCTAATGTGCTTCTCAACATCCTTTCGAAGGTTCGGCCAATAGAAATACTTCTGCAGGATTGCTACTGTTTTCTCGACCCCGAAATGCCCAGCGACTCGACTGTAGTGTGCTTCCCATATCATCTTGGCACGTTCGCTTGAAGGAACACAAAGGTGTCCCATGTGACATAAAAGTGCATCTTGGAGGTGAAAATTTGGAACTTGCGTACCCCCCAGGAGTGCCTTGTAAGTTTGGCCAAATTCTGGGTCACTCTCATAGAGAAGCGGCCAATCAGAAGTCTCGTGCCCACAAGCGTTGAGTACAGTGGTGAGCGCCACGATCGGTGGTCAGCTGAGGCAGTCTGCAACATGATTGGTGCTACCCTTCTTATACTTGATGTTCAAATGAAACTGTTGCAGATATGTAGACCACTTCTGATGGCGATCATTCTGCAACTTCCCTTGTGTCTGTATGAACTGCAGGGGCCTGTGGTCCGTATGGATGATTGTTTCCTTCCCCAAAATGTAATGCTTCCATTGTCGACAAGCTTGCACAATGGAGTACATTTCTTTGTCATATGTGGGGTACTTGCGAACTGTGTCAGACAATGTCTCACTGTGAAATGCCACCGGATGTCCCTGTTGAGTAAGAACTGCCCCAATAGCATAGTCAGAGGCATCTGTCTCGATCTCAAATGGCTGTTGCAAGTCTGGTAAAGTGAGCACTGGGGCAGAAAAGAGGCGATTTTTCAGTTCTGTGAACGCCTTCTGTTGAGGTTCCGACCAAAACATTTTTGCTCTCGCTCCTCCCTTGGTGACTTGACTCAAGGGCTAGGTGATATGAGAGAATCCCAACACGAACCTCTGATAGAAATTAGCAAGACCCAGAAAGCTGCGAAGCTCTGTTATAGTGGTTGGGGCTGGCCAATCCCGAATGACTTGGATCTTGGCCGGATCCACATGCACCCCCCTTTCATCAATAATGTATCCTAGATATTGAACCTGGGTCATGCCAAAAGTGCACTTCTCCAAATTGGCACACAACTTGTGTTGCCGCAGTGTTTGGAGGACTTGTCGGATGTGGTGAAGGTGCTCTTCCTAAGTCTGGCTGAAGATCAGAATATCATCCAAGTACACCACTACAAATGAGTTGGTGAATGGCCGCAAGATGTCATCCATCATCCTCATGAAGGTGGCGGGAGCATTCGTCAACCCGAAAGGCATGACCAGCCATTCGAAAAGGCCTTCCTTGGCTTTGAAGGCAGTCTTCCACACATTAGAGGGTTCAATTGGTACCTGGTGATACCCAGAATTCAGGTCAATCTTGCTGAAATATTTTGCACCTTTGAGTTGGTCCAGAAGGTCATCAATCCGTGGGATTGGGTACCTATTCCGGACAGTGATCTTGTTCAGCGCCCGATAGTCAATACATAGTCTCCACGTCCCATCCTTCTTCTGTACCAACACGATCGGGCTCCCACAAGGCGATGAACTTGGTATGATGTGACCTTTCTGCAACAGCTCCTGAATCTGCCTCTTGATTTCATCATTCTCCAGAACAGAGCGCCGATAGATCGGTCCATTAGGTAGCGACGCACCGGGGGTCAGATCAATCGGGTGCTTGACCTGACAGTGCAGAGGAACCCCTGTGGGTGAGGTGAATATGTCCTCGTACTCCTCCACAACCTTATCCATTTGTTGTTGTTGTGCAGAGGAGCCCTGTCTGGAGGTCGTGGCCACAGTCTTCTTCTTGCCCTGGGGGCGGATCATCAGGAAAACGAATTTCCTGGTTTGGGAAATGAGCTTACTGCATTGTTTTGCAGTAACCAAAGAGATAGAAGCAGGAGGTGGTACCTCTGGTATCCTGTACAACTTATTTCCCAAAGTAACAATAACAGCACGAGGTCGAGACTCATACACAACATGACGCTTCCACAAGTATGGTTGTCCTAATAATACATCATAAACATCAATAGGAGCAACGTCACATAGTACCTCATCCGTGAAGGGCTTGATGCTATAGGGAAGGCGACACTGCCGGCTGACGCGGAGATCTCGTCCTAGGTGAAGCCACCCGATGGTGTATGGATGTGGGTGAGCCGTGGTCGGCAAGCCCAACCGCTTCACGGCGTCTGCTGAAATGAGGTTCTTTTGGCTCCCATTGTCGACAATGAACTGTACAGGGGAGCCCTTTACCCACATCTTGGAGTGGAAGAGACGTTCCTCCTCCTCTGGATCTTCCGGTTCCTCCTTCTGGACCTTTGTAGTGGCAACAGTGGCGTTGGGCTCCGCATCAATAATCTGTTTCCCTTTTTCATTCCCCTTTTCAGGTTCTGATTCGGAGTCAGAGCATGCATCTGACTCAGAAGCCCTCATCTCGGCCACTAGCGATTGCTTGGCCCGACACTCACTTGTGTTGTGAGTGGAGCTCTTATGGAACTCACACCACTTTCCCGTGTCCTTCTTTGGCTTTGCGGTGTTGTTCTTTTCTTGTGGCTTCGATGAGTTGTCTTTAGACGCCATGCCTTGGCTCGGTCCTTTGTTCTGCGGTTTGGAAGCACCTTTCCCTTGCTTTTGATTCGCAGATCCAAAGTCTCACTTCTTCTGCTTGAATTTCTGCTCAATCTTGGCAGCATACCGGTATGCCGTACCAAGCGAGGAGATGTCAAGGAACTCCATTTCCTCTTGAATGTATTTGTGCAGACAGCTGCGATACTTTAGCACCAGATGTTTCTCTGAATCTTTGATACCCAACTTTGTGCGCAGGGTATGGAACAGATTCATCAGCTCATGCACATCTTGATCCCTTTGTTGTCGCAGCGTGGTCCATTGTATGTACTTGTCCTCATAGCTCCCCACAGGATAGTACTGTTCCTTGACGGCGTCTCGGAAAGAATTCCAAGTTGGTACGGCCGAGAACAGAGAGGGTTCTGTCTGGTCCTTGTTCTCACAGTAGGTTTCCCACCAGTCCTTAACATGGGGGTAGCTTTGAGGAGTGCAAAAATAATCTTCTCCCGGTCTGAAAAGTCATGAACCGAGAAATATCCTTCTAACAGATTCAACCATTTATCTACAGCATCTGCTGGCTTGCTATTACATGTTTATGTCTGCTATTAACTAGTTTGCACTTGAAATCCCTTGTCTTTCACCAACTTATTGTTCATTTAATCCATTTTGCCCAGAGATCCCTTCTACTGTGAATCAAATCGGCCCTACAGCAGCTTTACATCATCACTTCATAGCTTCCTTGATCTGTTTTGACCCCATAGCCCAATTTATCTACATCTTGTTATCCAGTCTATGTATTTGATCAGTTTCATCCCTCACAAACTTAAAAACTAAAAAACCAAAAACACACCTCATAACTAGCCTAATATCAGAACATCGCAAGTAAACACACCGACATCTTTTGCACTTATAGAGAGAGCCCTCTCTGAGTCCAGGAAGGCTAGGTCCTTGGGCTCCAAAGCTTGTTTTGATGTTACATCGTCATTTGGCTAGCCAATCGGCCAAATCACGGGACCACAGCAGGGAATGTCAAAATTACTTGTACCTTAAAAGGAGTCGCGCCTCCAGAGTGGCTGCTGGATGCAGATGTGCCACCGGTGGGTAGCCGTTGAAGGATCTGAGCAAAGTTATCCATCATCACGTTCCTTTGTCTTTCGAGGGCCTCCTCGAGCAATATTTTGATAGGATCTCCTGCTCCCTCATCTTTTTTTTCGTCCCCCATGGGCGTCCGTCGAGGTTTGCGAGGCTGATCTTGCAAAGGTTCCACCAGATCGAGCCCTAGCTCCTTATACCCCGACCTCGTTGGGGACATGCAAAGAAGGATCGAGAAAAAGTAGACCGCTTTGATACCACTGATCCGGATTTATGCAGGAACGCAACAAAATAGACATGTAACCATAAATACAGAGATGCAGCGGAAATAACACTTCATTTCATTAATAATAAAGAACTGAAATTTGCTTACAGACAGAATGGAAATAAAACTAGCTAGGGCGTTGGTAGCTATCTCTGAGAAGAGATGTGGCGGCTACAGGCCTCTGAACTGTGTTACAATGAGGCTCGAGGGCCTATTTATCATTTAGAAACAATGGGAAATCCTAAACGGCCAAAACCCTAACCCTAGGAGATGAAGCGCCAAAACTATGGGCCCCGTTTGGGTAAATTGGTGTTTCAACTTCCCAGGGGCGTAACTTTGGCATACGATCTCCGTTTGACACGTACCATACCTCGTTAGAAAGATCTATCCGAGGACTACAAATTTGGAACGGGAAACATCGGTCCATGGACCCATGTTGCCCTCCGTTTTCCCAAAAAACGTCGTTTAGGGCCTCAAAACGGCTCCGGAAGTTTAGGACCCGAAAAACTGCTAAAAATAGTAAACTGTGCCGAAACTGAAAAACTTAAATAGACAATTGTGGAGCCCCAAGTGGAATAGGCGGGTGACCACCAATATCCACCTGGATCAACTGTACTACTAGGTGCCGAGGGAATTCGTCCCTGAACCACACTGGCCTGAATGGTGTTTGTCTTTATCTACAAGGTTCGCAGCTCTTCCTAGATAGCGTTGAGCACAACCTTCTGGTGATTCTCTAATGCATCCCATTTTTCTTCTATGGCCAGTGTAATAGCATCTGCGATTTGTTTGAGATCTCCATCTGTCAACGTAACCATCTCATCCCGTTCCTTTCGCTGGGCACACTACTTCTTTTAGGGTCCATTGACAGGCTCTTCAGTGCGTTTTGTACCTCCGACGTTCACTCCCTTCATGCCTGGCTACGACTCAACCAGGGTCTCGGCTCCGGTGTTCTTTGTGGTGGCCTGTGGTGCCTGTGTGTCCTTTTTTGCGGCTGTGCCAGAATCTTTCCCTGTGCTTCCGGTCTCCTTGGTTGTAACGGGTGGGGGTACCTGTTTCATGCCCATACCAGCGGTGCCCCTTGCACTGGTTTTGAAGCCTATCTTCTAGGTGGGACGCCATAGCACAATCACATTATTGATTTCTTCGTCTACTACCATATAAGGGAGTGATGTCCAAGTTTTATGCTTCTGGTTGTAGATCTGAATGTTGTTTGTGGTAACCTGGAATGTTGTGATACTCTTGTACTTGTCATATATAGTGGGGGATAACCAAGGTCAATAATTGATGGCTGCGGCCACGTTACTCTAAAAGAGGACCCAGAAGACTTGATTATCTTCAATGTGTTGTGCATCCCTGAAATCCCACAGATGGGCATACCAAGCCCCTTCGCACATATCTAGAGGGAGCTCAGGGAGGATTGAATTCGCTGGGGTTTCCCAAGAAACCAGGGCTATAAGAAATAGTTTCCAGGCATAGCAGAAGGCTTTACCCTACTCTTCTGATTCGCGGAAGTTATCTAAGAACTCGTCGCATAAGTATTGGGCCCAATTGAGGTAGACCCCCTTTGCATATTGACCAGCTAGCCGAATGACATAGGCAGGGACAGTTGCGACTTGGCACTTTTGCATTAGCTTATAAGCGAGTAATATGGTACCCATCTACGTAGCCGGGTCACTGATGGATTTTATGACGAAGCCCCACATATTCCTTTCCACATTGTAGGTCTTATGCACATACTCAGTAGTGTCCCCTTCATATTTCTTGCCCACACGCTCCAGAGGGTGTGGCCCATTCATGGGAAGGCCCGTGATTCTATGAACCAAATCAGCATCAATGGGGATCCTATCTCAAATCCACAAGCAACCATTATGTATTAGGGTGAGCAGTTGTCGGGCCAGTTGATCCGTGATGTTGTAATGGCCAAATTGGGGCATACGCAGTAGGTTTAAGAGACCGGATCCAGCCAATCTGCTTACCCAGCACTGAGGAATAACTGTAACCCCATCGTCCGCGTAAATTGTTTCAAAGTACAGCATGGGGGTTAGCTCAGGGAAGGCTTCGTATTTTTCCAAGTCGTGATCGTCGAATTTAACTTCATGGAGCTTCCCGCAAGGGTCGCTCAGGACAAGGACTTCTCTCAGGGTTAGCGAAGTTTGTAGGTAGGCAACTAGGCCATCAAGGCTCTTTGGTGTGTGTGTCGAAGGCCTTCACGGGCGGATGAATGGAGGTAACCAACTGATCGGATTGGCAGGTAGAGCTTCCTCCTGCGCCGCCTGAGCCTGAGGTGTTATTCGCGGGGACTTGACATGCCTTGAGGAGGTCCTGGGCTTCCCTGAAGCCCACTTCGTAGCTTTGGGGGGCTTCCCTGAGCCCTGTGCCTGCTCTTTTCCTTTCCTCGTGACTGACGTCGCAGGAACTTCTTCATCCTCAGACCCGATCTCCATGACTTCCTCAACTTCTGGGGCAGTAGGGGCCGAGGGCTCAGCTGGGTTGGTGGCAGTCATACGAGCGCAAAAAATTAATCCTGACTCTGGGTGGCTACTATCAGTAGGGGGAGGTTTATCCAACATGAGAGGGACAGTGTAGACCCGAAAAATCTTACAGCTCAGGTTCGCGCGAGATAAAGAGGACAGGTGCAAGTTATGCAAGTGCGATGGAACCCTTGTTTGAGCTATCGAGCCCTTTTTAAAGTGCCTACAGGCATCCAACAGTAGGGTAAATGTGACTTGGAACTTACCATCAAGTAAACGGTAAAAAATCCTCAAAATTTTCCCCATTAAATTCCAGTGGCCCGCTCCTTTTAATGATAACATTTGCTTTTTACCAGATGTTACTGTGCCAACGGCTAGTTTTTGCACTTCCTATGCTCTTTTCATTCCTGCTATGCTTGGTTAAAATACCTACAGCTCCTACGTATCTTCCCGCAACACAGGCTTAAGCCCTGAGTACTTCAAACCCAAAGGTATGTTTGCTTGGTTTGTGACATTGCAATAGAATCGGGCCGTCTTCATGAGCAATTCTTTCGGAGGTGCTATGATTACTGTGTATTTTTGAACAAAATTCCTGTAATAACTTATGTGGCTGAGAAGTGAGCACAAAAACCCTTTTGTTGTGGGAGCTGGTGGAGATATAATATCCATATCCCCAAATTTTTCCAACGTGGGGTGCGTCTCAACGCTATCCATTCATAGCTCGAGTGGTCTGGTATCCATGCGTACCCTGTTCAATTCTGAGCTAGGACCCTCTCGTGGATCATTCTTACCTTCTTTTGGGGCTAGGCTACAATATTTGATCCTGTTTGGTGTTCATGGCTCCCAATTGGGTACTTCAGGTGCGATACATAGGTGCGATTCACCCCATGCTACAGTGTCAACGTTCCATAGAGCTGCGTCCAGCGCCTCTGTTCCGCCTATGAACCCAAATGTTCCCAGAAATTCATCCCACAAAGCCTCCCAATGGCGGGTGCACTGGTGGAGCTCCGTATCTAACTACCATGCAGTGGGAATTTGTCCCAGGGCATGAATAAGCAGGTGAACCGATTCTTGTGCAATTTTATCACACCATTGTTTTATCCAAGTGACTAGAAATTCGCGTGGATCTTTGAGTCCAAGGAAAATTTTGATTTGCACATTGGCTGGGGCCTCAAATCGTAGGATCAGCATATTCTGACACTCTTCCCAATCCTCTAATGCCTCCTCATGCGTTATCCACCATTGCAGGTGATCCTCGCGTGGCCAGCTTACAGGTCCACAACCTTCGTTCTTGGGGAACCTCGGCCTCAAATGCCCACAAAAAGTCCCTAACATTTCCAGAACCATCGAAATAAGGTAGATCTCATACCTTCGAGGAGATGCAGTGGAATTTCTTCGTGATCCAAAGACATCTTAGCGTGGAGACATCATGTAATCAGTTTTTCCAGTTCTCCATCTCCCCATCAAAGTCAGAGAAACATTCGTTGTCCTTTTCCCAACATAGTAACCACTCTTCTGTGGGGTTGATCCAATATTCATCAGTCAACTTATAGATGTGATCCACATCCTCTTCATCACGTGCTGGTTCTGTGTATCATTCACCCTCTGCTGGATCTAATGGTACTATTACCCTTGTACCATTATTCTTGAATGCCATGCTTCTCTTCTTTAGGTTAATGATGCCTCCCATATCAATGGCCCAATCCAAGCCTAAGAGCGTAGGGTAGGGGTTCGTATCTTCGATAATTTGAATTACTTTAAAGTCAGCCCGAACCTTAACCCCTGCGATTTCCACCATAATCTTTGATAGTCTTCCCAATGGAATGATCTTCTATTGATTGGCCATACACAGTTGGATAGTGGACCATTCCAACTTAGTTTCCCCCATTCATTGCCAAGTTTGTTTAGGTAATAAATTAGCATCTGACCCTAGGTCCAAAGAAACCTGATCCATCTCGTAATCGCCGATCTACGTATTCAACCGCATTTCACTGCCGAATTTTTTCTTATACCTATAGAGTTTATGTACGTCCTTGACTTCCGGAGGGAGGATAGGTCGTGTTGTGCAACTATCTATTAATGCCAAAAGATTTTCCACAGCCCTCAAGTTGTGCAATAGCTTCATACATGCTTGTAAAAATGGTTTGACCTCCTCATCTACATTGAGGTTCTCAGGTGGCCACGAAGTAGATGCCTCTGCCTTAGCAAAGTCCTTGCGAGATGCGATAAATGTTTCTTTCTCCTTTTTTAGATCCAACCCTTCCTGTTAGCTAACTACTGGTCGGATTAGAGGTTTGGCTATGGTTTTCTCCCTAGGCCCCCCGGTGGCCATCCCACTGCGTGTGATGATGTTTATGCTTAGATCTTTGTCTCGTAGTTCGGCCTTAACCCTCTGCACATTCTGCATAGGTGTTGACTGCTTTTCCTGCATCTTTTCTATCAAGACTGAACAGTCTTCAGTCGCATGGTCCAGCTTCCTTGTGGGGTTTGGACAATCCCTAGAAAAGTGCCTGACCTCTCCACAGTTCTAACAGATGAGTTTCGCTCATCCCCGACCTACGCTTCCACCACTTCTGCCTCCCCTACCCCTTGTTGGGGAACCCCCTGCACTCGAGAGGGATCTAGGTGAAGACAGGTCCAACTGCACCCTATAGAGATTCCCCCGATCGATCATCAAATCATACATCTGGCAGTTCTATTCATCATGTCCTACCGACTTGCAGAACCTGCACCATTTCTCTTTTATTCCCGGGACGTACACAACAAGGTGAGGGAAGTGGTTCATGTCATGCAGCCCTACAACGCGGAAATCATCACACCATAGTGCCGGCCCCCTTGGTCATGCCACTTCCCTAGGGTGTAGCGGACTAGGTCCCCCAGTGTGCATGTAGTTTGTCAGCAGTGGGCAGTTATCCTTGGTGTGACCATTTGTCCTGCAACGTATGCACCATATTTTTGGGCTAGCCTCTGCGCCTCACTCCTTCCGCGGGTTCTAGACCTCCATGTGTATCGCCTTCAGTTTTCCTTGGATCTGCTGGGCATCGTCTTTGGGTGCAGCTTCTAACTTCATAGCGACCTCCAGGGATTTTTCCGGTGACTCGAAAGTTTGGTGACCCATAGGTACATGCAGGTGAGGCAGAAACATAGCAATGAACCACTTCGTGTGCTGTCTATCGTCGTACTGAAATCCCCCTTCCCTAATCACCTTCTTCAGCCATTGATTGGCCTCCCATACAAATTCAGAAGACCCTTGCTTGAAATCCTTTAGATCGACCACTATTTGAGAATAGGACTTAGGCTTCTTGAACTGTTGTTTTAAGGCGTCCTTGAACTCTTCGATGATTGAGTTTGCATGTTGTCTGATGTATCCCATGTACCAATCCAATGCTCTTCCTTCAAAGGCAAGGGACATCTGTGCCCTTTTCACTGCGTCACTAGCTACATTATGCGCAGTCCATACCGACTTTGTGACAAACTAGAACTGCTCCATGTCCTCATCTCCCACACCCTTAAAGGTGGGAAATTTCATGTGTGCAACCATGTCATCTTCTGGTGGTGGAGGTGTGGGTTAATTCTTACCCCTACGCTGGTTTGAAAGTGGTGTGGCTAGAGGACTCTGTGAAGCTGCTTCTCTTACCGAGCTTTAGACAGATCTACCTCCTTCTAGGTTGGTCTGATAGTATTTGCTGCTTCGTGTCGTACTTCCATCCAGATTAGCGGTCATTCACTCGGTGTGGCTACACAGAATAATTTTTTTGCATAGTAATATCTTAATCAGCAATGGTAATTTTTTCAGAAACTTACCCCTAAATCCTTTGAAGAATATTCGCTCTGCTTCAGAGTAGGAGATGAATTGATCGATGGAAAATTCTGTCCTAAATCCTCCTAGCACATTGTCCACCCAGTGGTCTATGGTGAGCATGATGGTGTTATCGACCTTTTCTAACTGCTAGATCAATTTTGGGGTCCATTGTGTGACCTGCTCGTCCTTCCAACACTTCTGAAATTCGACCAACCTTGTGAGCCACTCCTGGAGCTCAATCGCAATGGTTACAAAAAAGATCTTGTAGATCTCTGTGAAAATATACTTGTTTTTCCACTCTTCAGTGGTCAACCTCTTACTATGGTTTTCTTTCACTACGAATTCCTGAACTTGCCGTTCAAACCATTCATCAATTTATTTTCTTTTAGGTTTCTAGGATGACCTTGGCATTACCCAATCCCTCTCTCAAAATGCTTCCAGTCCTGGCAATGGAACCATTTGTTGGCTTGAGGGATCCTGACCCAGGTTAGGAGGTTAAGGTTTGCCAACAAACCCATATACTACTGGCCCTTTCAGTAGTGACCTACTTGCGTAGGCCAAAGTCTAACCCGAAGCAGTATGGGTGGGTGTTGGAACCAGGATTTCACACCCTAAGAGAGAGAGAAGATAAGTCGAGCCATTTGGAAACTATCAGATCTACGGAGTCAAAGGTTGTACGCAAGACTTTCAATGACCAACCAGAGTAAAATTTTACCAGATTTATATAACAGGCTCGCATCCACATGCGGACAACCAAATATGAGCATTAAACAATATATTCGCAGTAGACGCAATCAGATTGGAGATATAGTTATCATAACACAAATAATTCGCAGCTCATAAATACATATCTTTCGTAGTCCATAACAAAATCATATATAATTTGAGTCCACTATAATCATAACCAGATAGATCAAACAACATCAAATATCCACAATACTTCGCATATATTACTTATCAAAAAGTCTCTTATATACCCCAAAACCAACCTGCGCACGCAACAGCAGGGTCTGCACACAGCAGGACTGAGGATCTCCGCACACACAGCTAGTAGGAGTCTTTTCCCCCAAAACACAAACAGATCTACTAATTCGCAATTCGTACCAATCTTAAGCCAAGTCTGTCTTACAACTCAAAAAGGTTCAACTAATTATACTATTTTAGCCTACGCATCCAATGGTTTGCAAATTGTGGTTTGTGGACTCTTGGTCTACCCTTGACCCATTTAAAAGGATTAGGGGCTTCCCCAAAACCCCTGCGTTAGAATAAATATAATAAAAAATATACAAAATGGACCAGTTTTGCAGCTCTTGTAGGAGACCCTATTGCAACAAGTATAACAGTGGAAAGGTTTGAGGAAAAACATTCTGAAACACCTTTGGTGGAGCTAAACAAACCAAAACAAACAAAACCTTTGCATGGTTTGGAAGGATCTATAAACCCAAATCCACTTCAGAAAACTGTTGAAGAGGCTAACATCTTGCATAATTCCTTGCTAGAGGCAATATCTGTATCTCATACTCCTGGAAAAGAGGGCATGGAGATCTTTTTTTCAAAAGAGGATCCTCTTATTGAAAAGTTTCCCATTCATATTTCATAGGGAGAGAAGGCTAGAGGCAACAACGTTGTCATACCCAGAGCATATCTAGCACCTCATGCAGAGGGATATGGAGCACTTGCTCTGACAAGAGGAATTATTGTATGTTCACAAGGATTTCCAAAGGATCTCATGTGTGGAGATCAAGGCACAATCCATGAACAACATGTGTCATTATTGATAGATTGTGAGACCTTGCAGATGAAAGGAGAAGGTAGGGAGGATGGTTGGCAACATATGATTAGGAGTCCACACCCCTATCTATTTTAGAAGGTTGATGCACAAAAGAGGCAGAATTATTTGCGCAAAGAAGGCAAGGACAAAGTTGTATGTTCATATATGTAGTCTACTCTTGGTATTGATGTCTCATTGCATGGAGGCATCCCACCTGGGAGACTACCAAATTAGGAGATGATGAGAGATGCCTCACAATTGGTTGCACCACTCATTGATCCCAGAGGGGTGAGAACCTTGGGAGGACTTGACACAGTGCTGAGAGTCTTGGGTAGACTCAAGGAAGAGGGAGGCACCCTCCCATTTTCAGCATTATCCACTCTCACTACATATTCTGCACTGACAGAAGTTGCTGCAGTGATGGAGGATGGCACCACCATGGTGCAAGGAGACCACTCCATGGATTTAGAGAAATAGAAGGTACTTCCCTTGAGGAAGGAATCCTCCATATATTGGAGTAGATGGAGGCCACTCATGCTTACATTGGCCAAGATCAGGAGGTTCTTTTTGGATGGTAGCTTCTCATGAGAGGCCCACTTCCAAAGGTCACCACTTCTACTTGAGCATGAGCATCTACATGATGGGCATGGAAGCACTTTGGAGGATTAATTTGGCATGAGGGATGTCAAAGGAAAGGACATCAACATGTGGGGAGCTTCACATTTTAGATCTTCATCGTTGTCTCTTAGGAGGATTGATCCATATTAGAGGTCTCAACTTTTGGTAGAGTAATCCAAGGATCTTGGTGCTTGCATGATTCTTGATGACCCAGAGGGAGATGATAGATACATGGTGGATGATGGGGTCATCTATTCTTATGGCAGAGTCTTCTTGACTAGAGCTTCTGAGCTCAAGGAGAAGCTGTTACATGCAACACATGTGGACTTTCTTTCCATGCACTTTGATGCATATCATTCCTTGATGGAGAAGTTCACTTGGGAGGGCATCCAACAGGATGTATATCAGCATATGGAGGTATGCATAGCCCAGATGATGATGGATAGGTTTTCACAACCACTTCCCTACTCATTGAGAGTGAGGGAGAACTTCCAGTTGAGCCATTTCAGCTCAATGACCAAGGTACATAGTAGAGGGTGTACATTTATGCATTATGATTTGCACTCTTTTACCTTTTGTGAGTATCATATTGTACCAAGGAGGATCATTCCTTCTTATATATTGTATTGTGATATACTTGAGGCCATTTGTAGCATTGATATTGGCCATTCTATTGGTGGTTTGTGGGAGATTCCACATGACTCTTGGTGTGCACCATTGGCACCAAATTTTACTTTAATGATTCCATATTGTAGGATGATTGTGGCAGAAAACAAGTGGCTGAAATGACACTTGCTATACTTTTTTTTGAGGTAGGAAAGGGATGCACTGCGCTAGTTCCACATGTGGGACTATGTTCCACCTCTCGGTTGTCATATGGAAACTTGTTTTTATTTGTTTTTGCTTCCATATATTGATGATGTTCTTGTTATTATGGGAAGCTTTGTTGGGAGGATGGCACAAGGGTTGGATGTGACCATTGGGAGTATGATTCTCCATACTTCATAAGTTGCTGGTTTCGGGAGAAACAATGGGAAAACCATGATTTCCACACTACATCTCTTTTTTTCATGTGGGGAGAGCCATTTGGAGAGCTTGAGTTCTTGGGAGAGGCACTTCATGGATGTTTTTATTGGTGGGGTAGCTTGGGACATTCTTGGAGACCATAATACTCCAGCCCAAGATCAAAAGTAGCCCCATACATATCATAAATGGAGAGAGAAACAACATGGGTGGAAAAATCTAATCTCTCCATACAGCCCCGATACATTTCATGAACCAGGGATTGAGGATTTCTTTAATGAGCTGCCTAGGATGACTCATTTCATTTGGATGATAGGATGGGTATGGGAGTCTCTCATTGGGAATGAGATCCCCTATGTTTATCATCGCTCCTACCTTGAGGATGCCATTGGACAACAAGAAGGTTTCCACTTACACCTTCCACTTTCTCATGATGTGAGCCATTTGGTTTTGCATACTTGGGGGGAACCATTGGGGGACAGATTTATTGCAGATTATTTTGAGTAGTGGTGTGGACTATTGATGAGGAGGCCACAAGAGGAGGAAGGGAGGAATTTTTCTCCACCTTTATATTTTCTTGAGGACAAGCAACATTTTGGAGGGGAGGGCTGTAATATTTCTAAAATTTAGCTTTTAGCTAAATGGAATATTATGGATCATTCTGTCACTAGGTAGGTGAATAAATGGCTGGGGAGGCCCATAAATCTCCTTAGAAACAATAAAAACACTTCAAGTGAAAGGAGACCTTACAAGAAGCTAAATAAAGCACCTTTGAGTATGAATAAGGGTTGGATCATGTTGAACATGCCAACTTTGACCAAGTCAACAACGTTGTTATGGAGGAGTGGACATTAAATGAGGAATAATGCAATTTTGGAGGGAGATTGATTGCATGGAGGAAATGACCTAAGCCAAGGGCAAGGAAGCTCATAATCTATATAAGGAAGAGGATGGCAGCCATATGAGGTTATGTTTTGGATTATTATTTTTTATGTGGTCTGTTTAGACTTCTTGCATTCTTCAGCTGTTTAGTTGAGATTGTTGTGTTGTTTAGCACCGTGTGTTCTCAAGCGGGAATCCCACCTCTTTCCTTGAGAGGCCTCTTGGAAGAGCATTGGATTTCATTTCCACATTTAGGTTTTTTAGACAAAGCTACAACTTTCTTCATCAGCGTAGTTTCTGCAGTATATTGTGTTGTGTTGCAGGGTGCAGTAGTGGAGAGTTAGATTGGGTGTCTTCAGAGATAGTTTTGTAGTGGAGGAAGGTTTCCATCCATTGGAAGGCCTATAAAGAAGCCCCTTGAGCTTTATTGACACATTTAGCAGTAGGCTAAGGAGGATTTATCATGTACAGCGCAGTTTTAGTCTAGATCTGTGTTATTGTAGGGAGGAGTTGTAGGGGTATTTGTAGTGATTGCTTTGAGAGGTGATCTCTTCAGTGGAGGAGCCATTCTTTCATCTGGATGATATATTGGAGAATATTTGTAGTTATCTACATGAGCTTCAGCCATATCTTCTCATTTCATTTGTTGCAACATATCTTCAGCCCTAGGGCTGCAACTTACATTGGCATATTGTGGGCATTTTCTGGAAACCCTCTTGGGTTGTCTTGGAAAGCTGATCTAGTGCTCAAATCTGTATGTTTAGATTCTATTGGGGCTTATATCAGTATTTTTATATCATTGTAACATATCTAGCTAGAGCTATGCATAATATGACTATGCTATAGCAGCTCTCCGACATTTTGTATTGCAGCAACATCTCACTTTTGACAGTGTTTATGTATTGGAGGCTTGTGTGATCACATTCTATGGTTTGTGCCTTATTGTTTTGTACTTATTTTCTGCATATATGATCAATAATATGGCTCTATATTGGTATCATGGTTTCATGTGTTAAATAATTGTTGTTGCTTTCATTTTATGAGCTATATTGCATTTGGGAATATTACACAGACAGATCAGTTTGAACCGGAGGAGGAATTGAATAAACCTCCCATCACCAGTGGTAGAGCTAATAGGGAAGTGTGTTAGACCTTGAGAGATGTAGAGGATTTTGCTAGAGCTCCTAGGATAGACAAGAGACAAGGCAGGTATCTTGACAAATATCAAGCTTTGGTAGCTCATGTTGCAGAACCTTCCAATTTTCAGGAAGCCACATAACATCAGGTGTGGGTGGATGCCATGGTAGAAGAATAAAATTCTATCATGACAAATGATCTTTGGGAGGTAGTTCCTAGACCAGAAGATAGATCAGTTGTATGTTCCAGATGGATCTACAAGATCAAGTATGCTGCAAATGGCAGTGTAGAGAAGTACAAGGTTAGATTCATGGAAAAGGGGTATGCACAGAAGGAAGGGATAAACTATGAGGATATCTTCTCCCCAATTTCCATATATACCTCTATCATATCTATTATATCCCTAACAATGCAGATGTGATGGAAGATTCACTAGATGGATGTCAAGACAACATTCTTGAACGAGGTGATACAAGAAGAGGTGTATATAGAGCATCCTGAATGCTTCGAAACTCATGAGAAGTGTACTCATGTATGCAGATTGAAGAAATCCCTATAAGGAATTAAGCAGGTAGCCAAGGTGTGGTACGGATAGATTGATAGTTACTTGCAGTAGTTGGGATTCATTAAGAGTAATGCAGATCCCAAACTCTATTATCTGATGGTGGAGAATGAGCCTGTCATCCTGGTTTTGTATGTGGATGATCTGGTTTTTATAGGATCATCAAGGCTCATAAAGGACTGTAAAAGGAACCTTGAAGCAGAAGTCGACATGAAGGATATGGGGTTGGTGCACTATTTTCTAGGATTGGAAGTATGGCAAAAGAACTGGGAGACCTTCCTTGGGCAAGGGAGATATGCTACAAATATTTTGAAGAGATTCAAATTGCAATATTGTCGACCCATGATGACACTCATGCACCAATCAAAAGAAGATAGATGCATCATGGGATGTTGGAACAGGGTCTCCTACAAGCTACGAAACTAGTCCATTTTCAATAGTTTTGATTAAATTTAGTCTAGCACAGGGGTTTTGGGGTGGGTCAAAGCCCCAAAAGCATTGTAATGGGTAAAAGGGTAAACCAGGGGTCTAGGCTAGATTATTATAAATAGAGGAGCATTTTGTATTGTAAGGTAGAGAATGAAGAGCTATTGATGCGAATTGTGGTTTGAGCTATCTGTTTGGGTTTTGGGGAAAGGACTCCTACTGGCTATGTGTGCGAAGATCCAAGTCCAGCAGTGTGCAGACCTTGCTACTGTGTGCGCAGGCTGGGAAGGGAATTGTAAGGAGGAATTGATGAATGAATGAATAAGAAAGGTTGATAGAGAACTGAATCTATGAGTACTCTTTGTGTGAATCATTGGTAATTACTACATTGTGCATTTTCTGTATTTAAGCTGCGAAGAGCTGCGTAAGTGTGTTTCTGTATCTGGATCTGTTCTATTCTATTTATCAAATATTGTGCTACTATCATAAAAGTATATAATTATAGATCTAGCGCACGTGGATGCGAATAGAGACCTAATTGACCCTGTGTAGAACAAGGTAATCTAGGAATCATAGGGTCTAACGCAGATCTTCTTGCCTTACCTATCCTTTCTCAGGGTGCGGAAACCTGGTTCCAGCACCCACCCATACTACTTCGGGTGAGACTTTGGCCTGCGCAAGAAAGTCACTACCGAAAGGGCCAGTAGTATATGGGTTTGTTGGCAAACCTTGCACTCCGAACCTAGGTCAGGACCCCTCGAGCCAAAAAATGGTCAGTTGCCGAGACCTAGAGAATCTTGAGAAAGGGATCAGGTAATGACAAGAGAATATTGGAAGCCTGAAAGAAAGGAAATCAAAGACTGGTTTGAAAAGAAGATCCAGGAATTTGCAGTAAAAGAAAATCACAGCGAAAATTTGACGGTGCAAAGGTGGAAAAATAGGTACATTCTTACAGAAAGCTACGAAATATTGTTTGTGACGTTCGCGATCGAGCTTCAGGAGTGGTTGGCCAGACTCGTAGAGTTCCAAAAGTGTTGGAAGGACGATCGAGTCACTCAGTGGACCCCAGAGCTGATTCAACAGCTGGAGAGGACTGATAATACTATCACATGCACAATCGATCACTGGGTGGACAATGTGATAGGAGGATTTGTGACAGAAGTTGCCATTGATCAGTTTGTCTCTTACTCTAAGGCTGAATGACGATTCTTTAAAGGGTTCTAGGGAAAATTTTTGAGGACATTACCGTTGCTTATTAAGATATTACTGTGTGAAAAGAGCATTCTGTGTAGTCATACCGACTGAATAACCCCGGATCTAGACGGAAGTGCGATGCACAGTGGTAAATACTATTGGACCAACCTTGATGGGGGGAGATCCACCTATAATCTGTTGCAAGAACCAGCCATGCAAGATCCCTCGGCTACACCGCCGCCCAGGCAGCACAAAGGTAAGAACTCTCCCATACCACCAACCCCGCCGAACAACGACATGGTTGCGTACCTGAGATTACCTACCTTCAAGGGGGTAGGGGATGAAGATATGGACTGATTTTGGTTTGTTGTAGACTCCCTTTGGACTGCGCAGAATGTGGCAACCGATACGATGAAGAGGGCACGATTGTCCCTGGCATTCGAGGATAGGGCATTGGACTGGTATATGAGACACATTGCCCAGAATGGGAGTGCATCTATTAAAGATATCAAAGATGCTCTGAAACAATAGTTCCAGAAGCCAAAATCTTACTCTCAGCTGGTAGTGGAAGTAAAGGACTTTAAACAAGGTGCATCTGAGTCGGTGTGGGAGGCTGATCAGCGATTGAAGAGAGAAATCAGGGAAGGAGGATTCGAGTATGATGATAGGAAACACACAGAGTGGTTCATCGTTATGTTGTTACCTCACCTGCACACGCCAATGAGTCACCAAACCTTTGAATCGCAGGAAAAAGCTGTGGAAGTCACTATGAAACTAGAAGTTGCACCCAGAGAGGATACGTCGGTAGGGGTGCAAAAAATTCAGGGACAGCTTAGGGCTATGCATATGGAAATTCAGAACCTACGAAAGGAGCAAGGAAAGGATGGATACGCAGATCTATGGTGCATACGATGTCAGGTATTTGGCCACACGAAGGATCAGTGTCCTCTACTGGCAGATAACATGCGGGTAGGAGGGCCTAGTCTAGTACGCCTAGGAGCAAGTGGGGAACCCATCCTATCACGACCAGGTTCGAACAGACTTGCACTGTGGTTTGAAGACTATTGTGTAGCAGGACTGCATGATACAAACCATTTCCCTCAGCTAGGTGCGTATGTCCTAGAACTGAAGCAACAATGGTGCAGGTTTTGTCGATCGGTAGGACACGATGAGCAGAATTGTCGTACTTATGACTTGATGATAGATCGTGGGAACTTGTATAGGGTACAATCAGACCCTATGTCACTAATACCATCCGCGCACCTCGGAGGATACCCAGCCCAAGGCAGAGGAGGTCGGGGAGGAAGCGCAGGATGAGGACGTGGGCAACTAATCTGTTATAATTGTGGAGAGATAGGACACTTCGCCAGAGAATGCCCAAATCCCACTAGGCTTTCATGCAAGTATTGTAGGTAGCTGGACCATGTGGTGGAGGATTGCCCAATTTTAATAGCCAAAATGCAGGAAAAACAACCCACTCCTACGCAGAATGTGTAAAGAGTTAAAACAAAGCTAAGAAATATAGATCCAAATGTAAAAGTCATGACACGTAGCGGGATGGTCACCCAGGGAGCAAAGGAGGAGCTTGCCTCTCAGGAAGGAGTGAACTTCAATGAACAGGAATCACTAGCAGCCCCCATGCATCTACTGAAAAATATGGGGAGGGGGTTGAGCCCTTCCTACAGGCATGTCTGAAGCTGCTACGAAACCCGTAGGCTATATATAACCTCCAAGAATTAATGAATACTTGCACATCTCGGCCCAGTTTGATTCCCGGGACCAAGAATGTACAAAAACTATACAGTTATAAAAAAACGCACTAGAAGAGAAATGCGGTTGACTGTGCAGATTGGCTACTACAAGATGGATCAAGTTATTCTTGATCTTGGGTCAGATGCAAACATATTACCAAATAAAACATGGCAACGAATGGGAGAACCTAAATTGGAATGGTCCACCATCCAGCTGTGCATGGCAAATCAACAGAAGATCATCCCTCTGGGAAGGCTGCCAAAAGTCATGGTAGATATCGCAGGATTAAAATTCCTAACTGAATTTGAAGTCATAGAAATTGTGGAGGATGCGGATCCTTACCCTGCACTCCTAGGACTGGACTGGGCTATAGACATGGGGGGTGTCATCAATCTTAAAAATTGTAGCATGGTGTTTGAGAACAATGGTACGTGCGTAATAGTACCACTAGATCCAGCAGAAGGTGCGCGGTATACAAAGCCAGCCTACGAGGAGGAGGAAATAGATCACATTTACAAATTGACCACGCGGGAAAAATATTGGGTTAACCCAACAGCCGAAGGAGTACTCTGCTGGGAAAAGGATAGTGAATTTTTTTCCGACTCTGATGAGGAATTGGAAAACTATCAAGGACGACTGCATGAGGTTTTGGCGCTACGATGTCTTCGAACCACCAGGAACTTCCACTGCATCTCTACCAAGGTAAGAGACCTGCCCTACCATGGTAACACGAGTAATATTATGAAGTTGGTTAAAGCCAAAATTCCCTAGGAATGTAGGCTAGGGGCATTGCTGCTAACCCTGTGCGGAGCACCTACGTGTTGGTGGGATATGCAAAGGCCGGTATTCCTCACTTGGGAGAAGAGCCGGAGTAGGATAATCCTGTGCTTGAGAACCCCAGTTGACAGACGGGCCCCGAGGTCACTAGACCCATGCGGATACTTACTGACATGCGAAATTCGAGGGTGCGATAGGACCCCACCTGAACAAGCTCACCAGGTTACCAATGACCTAGGCTTGCGTTTGACTACAGAATTGCACCAACCCACGCACACTTGGGAGAAGTTGCAAACACTTTAGGTGACAGATGGCACAAAGACGCCTATCGCAACTCTACCAAACAGGGATGTCTCGACCCAGGGAGAAGCGCATCGATCGAGAAGTTTGGTGGCCAACTTGCTGAACTGGTACCTTAAACGTGTTACGAAACACTTGGCATCAACCTTAATTTAGGGTATGCGAACAACATGCACTAGGCATCATCCGAGGTCTGACGATCCATGGAAGAGTCCTCAGGTATGAATAATTACCATCAGCCCACCCCACTTTGATAAGAACGAGACCTTACAGTTACGCAAAATAGGCGACAGACTATCAATGCGGCCATTTATGGTAAGCTTGATTCGAATGATCGATGGTAAGTTTCACGTACAGGTTACTCCGCCATTAGACAGCTTCGGAAAATGTGCAGATAGCAGGATAAATTTGCAATAGGCTACATATTGTCTCTACACCATGCCCCTGTTGTCCGACGACTGGCTTACTGGGATCATTGACATTTTCTGGGACACCTGTCCTTCTGTTGCTATGGCGGTCCCTAACCTGTCGAATGCTTCGACCCCTAGCTATTCAGCACCCGCAGAAATCATATTGAGAGGGCCTGGGAATGTCGAGTTTGATCAAATGATTGGGTGTTGGCCTCCTGTAGAAGGAATTTCCAGTGAACCACGCACGAAGAGGCACCATAGCTGCATGATAGGAGTACCTGACCTTCGCACCACAGGGACGACCGCGGGACCCAGCCAGATGGCCTTGGATGATACAGTAGAGGAGGGTACACCATTATTGTTGTCCCCCACCAACAGTGTCACAATCAGGTCATGACTAGTCCTGCGCCAGGAAGGAACACTGAGATATAGGGATATGTTGCGACTTCTCCACAGTCCCAGATTATCGACTAGTAGAAGCCATATTTGTTCGCTCCCTCGCACTGTCCTAGTTAACGATCATGCTCCAACTACTGCGGACATCCAAATAGATTTGGTGCAGCTATCCCGTGAAGCGTTGCAGGTATTATACACCATGGTGTTACAAGAGGTTCTCCACCGTGACCGAACTGCGCAACATCAGTGTGAAATCCCTCCGAAAGTTTGGGCACAACAGGTCTCATTGGTCGCAGAAGCAACAACTATTATTCAGGAGCAACTTACACAAGGCATGAAATTGGTCAAAGAAGCTACACAGCTCTGGACAACGGTCCGGTACCATCCTATGCTTCAGCATATATAGGATGACTTATGGCAGGCGGAAGCTGCTCTCGATCAGATCAGGGCTCCCTTGCCCTCCAGCATTTCTGCGCAGTGTCTAGATGTCATTGACACGATTACGAATCTTCATCGTGCCAAGCATATCATCAAGAAACGGTTGAAACCATGGGGTGACACCGCCCTCCATATCTCCGAGGATGCTCATACCGCCATTGCACGCCTCCACCAGATGTTAGAACAGGTTACCGCGGCTCCAGAAGACCTTGCCTCCTTGACGCTTGTCAACATTGCACAACGAGCTACTGCCCAGAGTCAGGAAGTACTCCCTCCACTCTTCCACGCTCTTGATACCTTGCATGCGCAGATCGAATCTACACCACCACAGTGACTCGGGAGGAGTCACAAGATTATGTTGGGGGATTGTTGGAACAGGGTATCCTACAAGATGCGAAACTGGTCCATTTTGAATACTTTTGATTAAATTTAGTCTAGTGTAGGGGTTTTGGGGTGGGTCAAAGCCCCGAAAGCATTGTAATGGGTAAAAGGGTAAACCAGGGGTCTGAAAACCATGGTTTGCAGACCATAGGAAAGTCTAGGCTAGATTATTATAAATAGAGGAACATTTTGTATTGTAAGGTAGAGAATGAGGAGCTATTGATGCGAATTGTGGTTTAAGCTATCTATTTGGGTTTTGGGGAAAGGACTCCTACTAGCTATGTGCATGGAGATCCAAGTCTAGCTGTGTGTGTAGGATGGGAAGGGAATTGTAAGGAGGAATTGATGAATGAAGAATAAGAAAGGCTGATAGAGAACCGAATCTGTGATTACTCTTTGTGTGAATCATTGTTATTTACTGCATTATGCATTTTCTGCATTTAAGCTGCAAAGATCTGCGTAAGTGTGTTTTTTTATCTGGATCTGTTCTATTCTGTTTATGCAATACTGTGCTACTGTCATAAAAATATATAATTATAGATATAACACACGTGGATGCGAATAGAGACCTAATTGACCCTGCACAGAACAAGGTAATCTAGGAATCATAGGGTCTAGTGCAACTCTGCCTGCCTTACCTATCCTTTCTCAGGGTGCGGAAACCTGGTTCCAGCACCCAACCATACTACTTCAGGTGAGACTTTGGCCTACGCAAGCAGGTCACTGCCAAAAGGGCCATTAGTATAGGGGTTTGTTGGCAAACCTTACACTCTGAACTTGGGTCAGGACCCCTCGAGCCAACAGGGGACAAGGAATTCAACCCCACCTTGTACAGACAACTCATTGGGTCACTCATGTATTTGGTTAACACTAGGCCATACATTTGTTTCACTGTCAATACCCTTAGTCAGTTCATGGTGGAACCAAAAAGGGTACATTGGGAAACAGCAAGGCACATTCTTAGGTATGTGCATGGAAAAATCGAGTATGGCTTGAAATATACTCGAGGAGATGACGTCAGATTGTGCGGATTCATAGATGCAGATTGGGCAAGTATTTCAATCGATAGGAATAGTACCTCTTGGTATTGCTTCAACGTTGGATCAGGGATGGTCTCTTGGTGCAGCGGGAAGAAGAATTCAATAACACTAAGCTTAGTAGAAGAATAATATATGGTGGCCAACACAACTATGTGAAAATGCATATGGCTTAGGACATTTCTCGTGAGTTTGTTCAGGAAGAAGATGGGAGAGACCAATGTTTACTGTGATAATTAGAGTTTCATTAAACTCTCTGAGAATCTAGTATTTCAGGATAAGTTGAAACACATTGATATCAGATGTCGTTTCATCAAAGATCATGTTCAACATGGGGCATTCCAACTGTAGTATGTCCCCACAGGGGATTAGGTATCAGACATACTTAAGAAATATCTAGGGATAGATAAGTTCATCTAGTTTAAGGAACAAATTGGTATGGTGGAGAACCCATTTCAGTAGTAAAAATAGATGGATTCTCAGCTGCAACA
Source organism: Pinus albicaulis (assembly GCA_034641835.2). NCBI lineage: Eukaryota > Viridiplantae > Streptophyta > Pinopsida > Pinales > Pinaceae > Pinus > Pinus albicaulis. The sequence goes on along the minus strand of CM076577.1, from coordinate 272,672,322 downwards.
ATAACATATAAGAGGGAGTTGTAATGCAGATGCGGTAGTTCACAACAGTTCAACAGGGTTAGCAGCAACACAAATGCAATGCATATCAGAGTTGTGCAGTGGTTGGTGGGAAACAATAGCCAGACATCAGTAACATGATATGAGATGATGCAGAGACAATGTGTTGTGGAAAAAATTGCAGTGCTAGAACACTTTCCTCGCTAAGAGGGAGTGTTAATTTTTGTAGCATCAAATGTGTTATAGCCACGATATTTGGTGGAGAGGCTAGAATATATGTATTCTCCAATACCAGAAATAATTTCTGTAAATTCCACTAAGAGATGACTTAATTAGATTTATTAATAAGTTTTTAATATTTCCTAAGTCTAAACTTTGGAACTCTGATTAATTAATCAGAATTAATTAATTCATTGTGTGAAAATTCTAGAAAATCACACGAATCGACAAGGAAATAATCTGGGCCATCGATTATGTTTTAATCTTGGTCGTTGGTGCTCCAACATAAAATTATAAGAAGAAGTTGATGGGTAGATGGAGAACACACCAGTGCAGTTACTCAGTTGCCTAGGCAAATTGATTTTATCATTGACTGAAGTTCCGTAGAGGAGATAGAGCTAGAGGGTGAGTTGCAGGTGAGAGAGATAGGGTATCAAAAATAGTCCGGGGAGTGTAGGACGAATTCAGGAAGAGACAACATGAGGATGGATGCATTCCACTAGAGCATTGCGCAGAGAGTGACATAGAGACACCATTATATGTTCAGAGGGTCCATCTCGGGGTTAAGGAGTTTCTGTGGAGAGTGATAAAATTATCACTAAATTTCTCTCAGTATTTTTCCTTTGTTTTACTGCACAAATTCTTGTACTTGAATTGCTGATGAAGATTAATAAAGAAACCCTCATCTGTTGCACTAGTTTTCCTGCATTGGGTTTTTCTCGGGATGATTGTCCAAAATAATTGTGTCAATATATTTATGTGTGTGCTAGAATTTTTCTATTTCAAACATTTATTTTTATTCCGTGGTATTTATTTTGTGAAGGCTACAGTGTGTATGTTTCAATATTTTCCGTAGGAAACTATAAATAATTTTTTTAATTAATTTAACAAATAGAAGAAAAATTATCAGTTGTTGCAATAGGATTCCGGGTTTCATAATTTTCACAATTACAACCACTAAAATCCCATCACCACATTGGTGTCAAGAACATCAAATACAAAGAAGTGATTTGTCATCGAGAAGTTCCCCATAGTCACAGTGAAATTGGGATCATATGTAGTGCACTGCATGGTCCTGTCTCCTGGCACCAATGCTAAAAACCCCTCAAAGAACTATGTTTGAATGCCTCTCTGATAAACTAACTACGCATATATAAATTGTGAGTTTCCCTACTGTCCACCAATATTGACATGTGTTTCCATTGTATAGTGCCCATGATCCATAATCTCAAGTACTTCGGAACTCCTCGAAGTGAAGCAATAACCCCTCCAATGGGAAAGAATGCTCCTCCACCAGGTGGGGGTGGTGGGCCACCTCCTCCCGTGCCCCGAGGTCCACAATATTCTGTATCTACCTCCTGCTCTACATCCTCCTCCTAAAAATACCTCTATGTAGTAGGCCTTTTCCTTAGTGCGCAAATTCCCTAGTGCCCATGACGCCTAGAAAGTGGAACACAATTTCCTCCTTCGAAGGTTCCTCCTAGTATCATCATCTAGATGTCCTCTCCCTGACCACTCCTTCTGAGGAGGTCTGTTGTCTTTTCCATTCTAATGGAAAGTGGGTCTCATATTTGGAATATTGTCTAGCATGTCCTGTGCTTGGCTAATGGCATATTGCAATGATACTAGCGTGTATGCTCGCACCCACCCTCACAGTGGCTCAACTAACCCATCAATAAACAACATCATCAACCTCGCCTTGGAAATATCTGATACCATCACTGCAAGTCTCTAAACCTTGGCTGTATAAGCCTATGCACTACCTGTATGCTTTAGGTTATCCAACTCCATGAAGTGCAGCTCCTGGTACTTTCTTTCAAACCTCCCCACTAGCTTACGAGTGAACTCAATATAAGATGTGATGGATGCATTCCCTAGTGTGATCAGCCCATGATGCCACCACTCTTTTGTATCACCTTCTAGATATAGCTTGGAAAATATGATGGCATCAATACTGCTCTTAGGGTTCATATTAATTTATGTATCTAATTTCTAAATCCATGCCCTCGATAAAATCCTAGTTGACCCATCAAAACCAGGTAGTATCACCTTCCTCAACAACCTCTGATTATCCCAATATGATGTTGTTGCCATCCTCTCGATGAATTTCTAACCCCTAGCTTGTACTTCTCCTTCTGATGGTAATAATCTACAAAAGTGAGAATCCTCCTGACCCTGGGATCCAATGTCTCATACTCATCAACTCCATAATTGGAGGACCTAATCATCTAAGTGAATGCATTAGCCCCTCTCTCATTCTTTGACTCCTTAGTGAAGCGAGTCATGGTGGGTATTAGAGTCGGTCCTTACAGCCCTCCATCAGAGATCATTTCTCTATTTTTCATTTCATTGTTTAGGTGTCTCATTCCGCTCATTCATCTGCATTCCGTTAGGGGCATGCCATTGACTGACGGAAGGGTTTTTTTTTCTTGTTTCCCTCATGCTTGTACCTGCTGGGTTAGTCAAGATTTCTCCAAAATCATCAAAGTTCATTTCAAGTCATTTGCAGTGATAGATGCCATTTTGGTCATAAAGAGTCATTTAGTTTTTGAGTCTAGGGTTTAGTCTTCTGAAATGTCCTATAATGCCCACAGGCCATGAGGATGATTTCCAATAAGTTCTCAGTTCAAAATTTTATTATCAAAAATTTTTGAGGACATTTCTTGTTCAAAACTCTGTTTTGAATAAGAAATTGTCGAATTTGTTTTTTGTAATAATCATGTATTTTTCCGCCATGAAGAATTCAAAGCAGACTCTGGTTTTCCTTTTCCAAAGTTCAATGCCAACATCCCTGTAAGAAATCAATCAATTTCATCAGTCCAAACTCAGAAAATAAGTGAAAAGACAAAAGACAGAGTTTCATTAAATGACAAAGTTCCAAAATCAAAAAACATTACAAAATGGGTTTTGAGAAGGAAAAAATCAAAGCCATCTCTTTGCAAGATATTTCTCAAAGCTATTTAACTCATTTGCATCAAAAGAGATCCAAAAATCCAAAGGAGAAGTCGAATTTCAAAGTTGGAGAGAAAACAGTGTTTGAGTGAAGGCCGACTGTGTGTGATAATAGTGGCGCAGCGCGTTGGCATAGGGCGTGGCGCATAGAGCCAAAAGTGACAGTGTTTTTTTTTCAAGGGTGCGGTGCACCCAAAGGCCGTGGTGCATTGGGTCTGCGTGCGGCGCATAGAGCCCTAAGGCCGAAAAATTATCCTCCTTCACCAAAGCTCATTTCAAATCGACTCATTTGCCTCCAAGTAAGTTTGTCAAAGCCTGCTTAATGATTTTTGGCTATGGTACTATGGTTTAGAAGTGGAGAATTTCAAATGTTTAAATGGTGAAAGACTTAACCCTATATCCACTTTGAAATATGCTCCATAGGGTTTGAAAAGAGGTGATTGTAATTTGAAATTGGGTGCCATAAACTTGAAACTTGCCAAACCGCTCTCATTCCATTGTTATGTGTGCTCTTATCGCTGCTATTACTATCATTGTTATCACTACTAGTTTTGTCATATTATAGCACAGTCCCATTGTTATACCACTATCCCATATCCCTATACCCTTTCTCCCATGTTTTAAATTCTCAAACCCTATTGTTTGCCACCACTTCATATCACTTAAATTCCTAATTCCCAAAACATGCAATGGACTGTCTCTATAGCCTTGAATTCACCTAGATTAAGGGTGTCTTGTCATTGCATTTATACCCATCCCTAAAAACTACAAGTCCCATCATCATCCCACTCTCATATCTTTTGCAAATATTCCTAATTCCCAAAATCCCTAATCCCCATACAGTCAAATGATTGTTTTCACAAGCTAAGTTTCATTTGACAGTCCTTTATGCCCATTGTTATACTTCCCACAGTCTCTCATTTCATTCTTGATACATTTGGCATATTGGGCATTGAAAGGCAAGCACCAATTCATCATTTTCAGACATACACCTAACTCTTGTGTTCATCATACATATATCAGCATATATTTTTCAAACACCTTGATTTCAGCACCATGTCAGAGACAGATTCACTATATGAGTAGGGGTATGAGCAGGACAGTGATTCATCAATCGTAGAGCTAAATGTGCCAAGGAGATCTCATAAAAGTGGCAGGCATGTTAGGGAGGAGCCCACTTCTTTGACCCAATTGCAGGCTTGCCCGCTTGCAATGGATTGTTTTCAGTGTCAGTCATGCTTCCATTATTGTGAGATGATTGCCCGAACTCAGCATCATCATGAGTTAGCTCGCCTATTTGTCCTACATTTGCATAATGGTCATGTGAACCTGGTTGGAGTAAACTTCACCGTGACACCAGAGACTATTTCTGAGGCGACCGGAATACCAAACATCGGTGAAGAGTGGAATAAGCGACAGCAGTTGGATAGAGCATATTATGAGCCTTACATCAGACCTAGATATTTGAGGCAGCTGATCAGGGTTTTTCCATTCGAAGGAGGAGTATGCACCCTGATTAAACTGATCATTAGGTACTTTAGTTGTGAAGGGCGCTTTTCACGCTTGTATGCATATCACATCCGGCTGTTGATGCATTCCACAAGAGTGCGGTTGATGAGCATTCCATATTTCATGTACCATAACATAGATCAGATGACAGTCCTTGTGCAAAAGAAGACTCCGTAGCAGCAACATAACAACATCTATCATTATGCGCTCATCAAAATCATTGTAGTGCATCAGCTTGGACTACAGGGCATCTTGTGGGATGAGTTCATTTCCCGCGATTTCTTTGCAGCGCCACAGCCTCCCGAGGTTGTTCATGATGAGGTAGAGCCTTCACATCAATTTGAGGTTCCTGAGACTGAGCATATCAGTGCTCCAGTGTGTGTGACATATCAGAGAGCCCATCGAGCCTTATTTGCAGCAGCACGACGAGTACTATCTCCACCCGGGGTAGAAGGGGTCTCGTTGACTTCATCAGCAGCACGAGTACTATCTCCACATGGCGTGGAAGGGGTCTCTCCTTCGACATCAGCACAGGTACAGGTTCAGGATAGAGGAAAGAGGCCTATGCATGATGAGGGCCCTTCAGGAGGCCAAGATATTGATTTTGTTTTGATCGATGTTGATGCTAGTTCCCCAAGCTCGAAGCTGAAAGAGATCATCTAGGAAAAAAAGGCTGAGATTGATAACTTGACCGTGAAGTTGCAGAGAGCTCAGTGGGTTATACATTATTTGGAGCAGTGGAATAAACAGCTGGAGGATTAGCACACGCTCATAGAGTTGCGGCAAATCCGTGAGGATCAGGAATTGGCCCGAAAGAGACCAGGTGACATGACACCAGTTGAGCGAGAGACTTGCCTTATGCACGTCAAAATTCATCTGGAGAAGCTCTTGGTGAAGTCCAATAGGGAAAAAGACATGCTCAGACACATGAAGACTCACTATTGGGCCCGTACACACGTTTGTAGAGCAAAAATGAAGATCCTGAAGGCAAGGTTGAGAAAGTCACTGAAACGTCGAAAGAGGCCGGATCCACTCCAAATCTTGGCCGAAGCTTCCTTGGCTGGGCATGAGACATGATGAGAGACATTCACTCCAAATTTCAACAAATTTGGAGAAGATTTTGTCATTTTGAAAATTTTGGTTGCAAAACAGGTTTTCCCCCCCGACGCGTCGCGCCACCCGACACGCGCTTATGATTGGGACATCTTCTGGAGGAAAACTTTGGATTTTTGGGTTTTATATGATATATTATGTATGTTCAGGAATGGCCGAAGCATTTCATCACATTCTGGGCTGCCTAAAGGGCCAAACACACCATGGAAAGCACCTTTCTGCCACCTTTTGCACTAGCAGGAAGTAGTCTTGGGAGAATGAAATTTTCGAGGGTCAAATGAGCTCCAAATTGAAAAATTCCACTTGGGTTGGATAGAAGACATCTAGGGATTTCCAACGAGCTATCATGAGCTCAATTTTGAATTCAGAAAGTTCTCCAAAAATAGGTCCAAATTAGCGTAGTGCATAGAGCTTTTGAGCGTGGCGCATAGAGGAATTTAGCCTATTTTTCACCTTCCAGCTCAAAAATTTGGCCAGTTTTGACCAGTTTCACCTCCTGATGTAATTATTGATCTATCTTGATGTAATTTGGTAACCATGATGTAATTTTGGCATGTATTTACTTGTTCTAGATGATTCATTCACTAAAAAGTGAAAATTGAGTGAATGGATCAGTTTCCTAGCATATAGAGGCAAGTTGTTTGGCTGCCTAGATTTTAGCTCCATGTTTAGAATTGGTTGAAACAGCCCCTAGAAGGATGAGCTAGACCCCTAGAGGCATGGGAAGGGGTTAGGATGATCTATATATTGTATTTTCTGAGACCTTTTCAAGGATGGATACTTGGGAAAAGTTTGGCACCTCATTGTACATCCATTTTTCAGTTTTTGGCAAAGGAAAGACCAGAGTTTTGCAGCACTTGTTGGGATCCTTGTGGCTTCTAAGTTTTGATGATGTTCTTCTCATGTTATTGTAAGTTTCATTAATGTTATATGTATGCCATTTCCCTTCTCTATGCTTCTGAATTAAACAAATGAGTAATTGAGGTAGAATTCATTGATTTGCTGGTGCTCTACCTTAGACTTTTGTTTATTTTTTTATGTTTTCATCAGTTTGGAGAGGATCCTTACCCTCTCTTTCCCTCTTTATCTCCTCATCAGTATTTTCCATCCATTCACTCGATCTAAGACATCAAAGCCGTTTCCTACCCTACCCTAACTTGAACTCTGTAAGATCTGGCCTCATCCCCAAGCCCAAAATTGTTTTTCTCTTTTTCCAACAAAAACCCTTAAAAATCAAAATCAAACTCTCCTACTTGTTTACCTAGCCTAAGATCAGTTGTTGTTTCAGTCATCTAAACCCCTTTGAACATTTTTCATTGAGATTGACCCGGAGAGAGCCCTCTCCTGTCCTCGTAGGGCTAGCTACGAGGCTGAGCGTGGTTTGGTGTTGTCCTTCTTCTGTCTTATTTCAGCCTAAGGTGGATTTAGGAACTAACATAGTGGTGACCATACTGGGGAGAAAATGGTTTGCTTGTTGATGTTATTTGTTTCATAAGTTACATACGGAGTCTGAAGTCACGCCAGTTAGCTTTCGAAACGCTTTTGCTTTGCATTAGCGGAAGTAGATAAACGCTGCTTCAGTCGATCTCTGGTTTAGCTTGTGAACGTGACATTTGCCTTGTGATCTACCCCAGTATATTATATCGTTCTGGACTTTTGGATGATTGAGTCTAGAATTTGATAGGCTGAATAGATTGTTTTGTCCTTTTATTTTTGAATAGATCAACACACTGGCTTCTAGAAGACATACTAGATCAAATCCTGATCCTAATCTGCCTCCAGTGTATGAGAATTCCAACCTGATTCCAAGAATTTTTCGTCGAGAAGCTCCCGTGTTTCCTCTGTTTAAATCTCATTCATACCCTACTATATTTGAATACATCAAAGACATTGAGTTTGATGATCAGTTCGAGTTATCCTTGTTCGAAACCAAATCTGAAAGTGCTACTAGTTCTACCGTCATAAATCCTGAGTTCATTAAGTATCTTGAGGTTGAACAAGCTAATCGATCCATTGATAATTACATTTTGAACCTTCAGAACTCTATTGTTGCAACGAATATTCCCGAGTTTATTTAATCCGCTTCTGAAACTCTTGGTCCATCAGTAGTTACATCTGATTCACAAGTTCATGTTGAGCCTTCTTTCATTCCTACTATTCCAGTACAACCATCCATATCTGATCAGCAATCAGTAGTAGTTCCTCCTCCATCTCCACCGCATACACCTCGAACACCTATTCCACCCGTTTTTCCAAGACAGATCATAAATCCACCAAGAGACATGGCTGCTAGATTCGCACCTCTTGTCTTGCCAGCAAACTTGGATCCTATGCCCGCTGATTATCAGAGTAAAATTCCATTGTTTGATGGAACGCCTCAAAGTGTGCCCGCTCAGCAGCATATTGATAGAATGATAGAATTTTTGGTACTGGATGAAATTGATGAAGAGAATGTCTCCATGAGATTGTTCGTCCAAACTTTTGGAGGTGAGGTACGCAAATGGTTCAGAGCTTTACAACCCGGAAGTATTAATACATTAGAAGAGCTTCAGAGACAATTTCTAGATTGGTGGGAGATGAAGAAAGATCCACTGCAAATCACTTCTGAGTATACTAAGATCAAACAAAATCCTGGTGAGTCCGTCCAAGACTATATTATTAGATTTAATGCGGCTTATAATGCAATTCCTGATGACTTGAAGCCTTCTAAGAAGTCAGCTTTGTTAAAATTCCTGGATGGTTTTGATCCGAAGATGGCCTATTCATTACGAGATAGAGATCCGCCTACTTTAGAGGACATGCAGAAGATTGCCGTGAGTGTTGAGGCAAATTTGAATGATAAGAGAGCTAGACTGAAAGCCGAGAAGAAAGTGGTGATAAAAGAAGAAGCTTCTACATCTACAGATAAGATACTTCGCGAAATGGGAAAGATGTTCGAAAGGCTCACTCTTGATAAGCCTGAAACACAAGTTCGGAATCCTAACTTCCGTGGTCAGCAGCAGCCCCAATTCAGGATTAAGCAACGAGAACCGCGAGCACAAGAACCAGCAGTCCAACAGCAAGTAAAGACACCTCTTCAGCAGAATTTTGTTGGTAAGGATTCAGATGATGAAGATGATGTAGTGGGGGAGGAAAATAATTTATTTACTCCTGACGATTTGCCCATTTATATCACCAAAGATGATGAGTATGAAGAAAGTTCAGCGGTACAAAAAGATGAGGATTCTATCCTGGCTAATGATGCAACCCTTGAGGAAGAGTCGGATGAGTATCAAAGAGGTTACATGAATGCATTGTCAGCTCAGCAGAAGCAATACTCTCTTAGAAATAGAGATGTACCAGTAAATCCAATTCAGAAGAGGAAGGAAGTTTCAGCGCCTAAAAATGATTCACCTGTGGCACAAAAGAAAGCAAAAGAGGTAGATGATCCCGCTGCCACCAAGTCGTCATCAGCAGAAAAATCAAATCAGCCGATTACATCGAGAGAGAAGGTTGAAAAGAAAGATGTTCCAGCCAAAGAGATCGAAAAGACTTCAGCCTTTAGTTTGGATAATGAGATTTCGAAATTGAAGGTACCTATTCCCTTGACTGAACTAATGAGGAACATCAGTTATAAAGGTCAAGTTTCTAGAATTTTGAATTTCGATCCCATGTCAGACATGGTGAATATTGAAGATGATCAACCGGAACTGATATTTGGACCAGCTTTAGATGGTGAGTCTCCGGACAACGAAGTACCTCCTTTTTATATCATTCTTCGATTGCATGAGTTTGTGTTGCATAATGCCATGTTCGATTCTGGTGCTTCCCATAACCTTATGCTGAAAGCAATCATGGAGAAGTTGGGTTTAGACATTACCAGGAAGTACCACGATCTTTATTCATTTGATTCTAGCAGAGTGAGATGTATTGGGCTCATTAAATACTTGGTTGTAAGTTTGGATCAGATTCCTACAAAGAATGTTTTGATGGACGTTGTTGTAGCAGACATTCCTCCAAGATTTGGTATGTTGCTTTCCAGATCTTGGGGAGAAAAATTGAAAGGGACATTACAACTAGATTTCTCCTATGCGACGATTCCCGTGTTTGGCCAAATGAGAAAGTTGTATCGGGAACAAAAAATGAAGTATATGATTACCACTAAGGAGAAACCGGTTAATCATCCGCTTAATTATGTACATACAGATCTAGAGTCTTTTGTTTTGTTTGCCGATAGTTTTAATGATGTAGATAGTCAGTTAGTTCGAGCAAAAGATATTCCAGAGATTACCGAGAATTTCAGAGAAGTTTTACAGAAAGAAAGGTAGCTACCGGAAAGCACAGTTGAGCAATCAGCTAAAGATAGTGGACAGCAAGCAGAAAAAACAGAGCTGGCACAATTTTAGCACTTAGAGGATGATGAAGAGGGTCTATGGACCATGGATTTTGATGGTGCAGTGGGCAATGATGGTGCTGGGATTGGTATTTGGGTACGCAGTCCATTTTCCGCTCCTAACAAGGTATCGAGAAATGTACGGGTATGTTCTTACAAGTTGGCATTTGATTGTTCGAACAATGAGGCTGAGTATGAAGCTCTGATTGCTGGCCTAAAGATTCTTAGAAAGCTGAAAGCTAAGAAGATTTCGGTATATGGTGACTTTGAATTGGTGATCAAGCAGGTAAAGGGTGAATATCAAACGAAACATCCCCGGATGTGAGCTTACCGTAACGTTGTCCTTGACATTTTGAAGCAGTTTTTAGATTATACCTTGACTTGCATTCCTTGCATTCAAAATGGAATTGCAGATGCACTTGCGAAGGCAGCAAGTAACTTGAAAATTCCAATGAATTCAAGCAATAAATTCGAGATTCATGTGAAGCACCATCCTACCGTACCGGATAATCAAAGATGTTGGCAAGTTTTTCAAGATGGTGATGAGATTAATGATTTTCTGCAAAGTAAAGGTAAGTTCGAAGATACCTCAATTGATGTAGAATATGATGATGGTGATGATGTTCAAGTAAATCAAATGGAGGTGTTGCAGCTGAAAGATAACATTATTCCTAAAGGTTTGATACCTTTAGAAGAACTCTTCAATCAGGATGATGTGGCCAAGAAACCAACTTTACGACCAACTGAAAAAGGAGTAGAGGATGTAAATATTGGGACAACTGAAAACCCCAAAATGGTAAAGTTATCCAAATCGTTGTCACCGGAGGTAAGAGCTGAATATGTGTGTTTGTTGTCTTCATTTGCTGATGCTTTCGCATGGGATTACTCAGATTTAAAAACGTATGACACCAACATCATACAGCACACTATCCCAATCAAGCCTAATCAGAAGCCTTTCAGACAAAAGCTAAGAAGAATCAATCTGAAGCTGCTGCCATCGATTGAGAAGGAGGTAAACAGGTTGTACAAAGTAGGAATCATTGTTCCCATCAGATTTTCTGATTGGATTTCAAATCTAGTGCCAGTGCGGAAAAAGACAGGTGATATCTGGTTGTGTATTGATTTCAGAAATTTGAACAAGGTGTCATTGAAGGACAATTATCCATTGCCTAAGATGGATCATATATTGCAGCGAGTAGTGGGTGCATCTCGGATGTCACTACTTGACGGGTATTCTGGATATAACCAAATCTTGGTTCATGAGGACGACCATGACAAAACAGCCTTCACCACTCTGTGGGGGACATTTCACTATGCCAAGATGCCATTTGGTTTGAAGAATGCTGGTGCAACTTTCCAGCGAGCGATGGACATGGCTTTCGCAAATGAAAAAGATGTTTTCCTTGTTATATACCTTGATGATTTGACTGTCTTCTCAAATTCAGATGAAGAGCATATGTATCACTTGAAGGTTGTTTTTCAGAAGTGCAGAAAATATGGTGTCTCGCTTAATCCTAAAAAGAGCTTGTTCACTATGGATGAAGGTAAATTACTTGGGCACATTATTTCTAAAGAGGGCATTCGTATTGATCCAGCACGTGTTGAAGCAATCCAGCAAATTGAACCTCCCAGGAACAAAAAAGAAATTCAGTCTTTTAACGGTAAGATGAAATTTTTACGCCGTTTTGTCCCAAATCTTGCGAGCATTTGAGAGAAATAACAAATATGCTGAAAAAGGACAACCAAGTGAAGTGGACCGAAGATGCGGTGAAGTCCTTTAATTTGGTGAAATTGGCACTATCTTCAGCTCCGGTGTTAATCAGTCCAGATTACACCCAAGACTTTATTTTGTTTTCCTTCGCTTCAGAACATACCATGGCTACTGTGTTAATGCAGAAAAGAGAGGGACATGAGAGGCCCATAGCATTTTTCAGTCGAACTATTAGAGACGCAGCCCTGAAATACAACATCATTGAGAAGCAAGCTTTGGCACTGGTAAAGGCATTGAAGGATTTCCGGGTATACATTTTGCATTCCCATATTTTAGCTTATGTTCCTAACGCTGCCATGAAATATGTATTAGTACAGACTGATCCGGAAGGAAGACGGGGCAAGTGGATCGCAGCTTTGCTGGAATATGATGTGGAAATAAGGCCCACGAAACTTATCAAGGGACAGGGGCTGGTGAAACTTATGGCTAAATCGAATTTTCACACATTATACATAAATCTGATTGCTGCTATGTCTGACGAAGATGAGGAGAATTCGCCACTTCAGGTATCAGAAATGTTTGTTGATTCCCCATGGTATTCAGATATCATCTATCTTCTTCAAAATTTGTCATCACTGCCTGGCATGACTCGAAACAAAGGTAGGACTTTGAAACTGAAGGCTGCAAAATTTTGTATTTTGAATTCTGCACTTTATTGGAAGGATCCAGGTGGTGTGTTATTGAATTGTTTGGTGGAGGAAGAAGCGAAGAAGGTAATGGAAGATTTTCACAAAGGAGACTGCGGGGGTCATCATTTTTGGAAGACAACCGCCAATAAGATTTTGAGAGCTGGGTACTATTGGCCAACATTGTTTGCTAATGTTTATAAAATAGTCAAAGGCTACCATGAGTGCTAGATTTTCGAGGGAAGACAGAAATTACAGCCATTGCCACTCAAGCCTATTGAGGTAAGCGCCCCTTTCCAGCAGTGGAGTTTAGATTTCATCGGGGAAATCCATCCTCCTTCCTCAGGACAGCATAGATGGATTCTAACAGCCACCGATTAATTTACAAAATGGATCGAAGCAGTGCCCACAAGACAAGCCACTAATTCGGTAATTATTTCTTTCCTTGAAAACAACATTTTGTCTCTCTTTGGTTGCTCGAGTAAATTCATCACAGATAATGCAGCGACTTTTAAATCAAGAAAGATGATAGAGTTTTGTGTGAAGTATAAAATGATTTTGGGGCATTCAACCGCCTACCATCCGCAAGGTAATGGTTTGGCAAAATCTTCCAATAAGTCTCTAGTCAATATTATCAAAAAGTTGCTTGATACCAATAAAAAGAGTTGGCATAAGAAGCTGGTGAATGCACTATGGGCTGATCGGGTAAGTCAAAAGAAGTCAATTGGTATGTCTCCTTTCGAGTTGGTTTATGGAGTAGATACAGTCTTTCCTACTTCACTTTCTATTCTGGTAGTCAAGCTTCTTCAGGAGGCTGGTAGTGAAGAAAGCCACATGCAGAGAAGGATAAATCAGATGATTCATTTACAGCAAACAAGAGAAGAGGTCTTTCAGAACACATTAATGTTAGAGTCGGTCCTTACAGCCCTCCGTCAGAGATCATTTCTCTATTTTGCATTTCATTGTTTAGGTGTCTCATTCCACTCATTCATTTGCATTCCGTTAGGGGCATGCCAATGATTGATGGAAGGGTTTGGTTTTCTTGTTTCCCTCATGCTTGCACCTGCTGGGTTAGTCAAGATTTCTCCAAAATCATCAAAGTTCATTTCAAGTCATTTGCAGTGATAGATGCCATTTTGGTCATAAAGAGTCATTTAGTTTTTGAATCTAGGGTTTAGTCTTCTGAAATGTCCTATAATGCCCGCAGGTCATGAGGATGATTTCCAATAAGTTCTCAGTTCAAAATTTTATTATCAAAAATGTTTAAGGACATTTCTTGTTCAAAACTCTGTTTTGAATAAGAAATTGTTGAATTTGTTTTTTGTAATAATCATGTATTTTTCCGCCATGAAGACTTCAAAGCAGACTCTGGTTTTCCTTTGCCAAAGTTAAACGCCAACATCCCTGTAAGAAATCAACCAATTTCATCAGTCCAAACTCAGAAAATAAGTGAAAAGACAAAAGACAGAGTTTCATTAAATGACAAAGTGCCAAAATCAAAAAACATTACAAAATAGGTTTTGAGAAGGAAAAAATCAAAGCCATCTCTTTGCAAGATATTTCTCAAAGCTATTTAACTCATTTGCATCAAAAGAGATCCAAAAATCCAAAGGAGAAGTCAAATTTCAAAGTTGGAGAGAAAACAATGTTTGAGTGAAGGCCGACTGTGTGTGATAATAGTGGCGCGGCGTGTTGGCATAGGGTGCGGCGCATAGAGCCAACAGTGACAGTGCTTTTTTTTCAAGGGTGCGGTGCACCCAAAGGCCGCGGCGCATTGGGTCTGCGCACGGCACATAGAGCCCTAAGGCCGAAAAATTATCCTCCTTCACCAAAACTCATTTCAAATCGACTCATTTGCCTCCAAGTAAGTTTTTCAAAGCCTGCTTAATGATTTTTGGCTATGGTACTGTGGTTTAGAAGTGGAGAATTTCAAATGTTTAAATGGTGAAAGACTTAACCCTATATCCACTTTGAAATCTGCTCCATAGGGTTTGAAAAGAGGTGATTGTAATTTGAAATTGGGTGCCAAAAACTTGAAACTTGCCAAACCGCTCTCATTCCATTGTTATGTGTGCTCTTATCACTATTATTACTATCATTGTTATCACTGCTAGTTTTGTCATATTATAGCACAGTCCCATTGTTATACCACTATCCCATATCCCTATACCCTTTGTCCCATGTTTTAAATTCTCAAACCCTATTGTTTGCCACCACTTCATATCACTTAAATTCCCAATTCCCAAAACATGCAATGGATTGTCTCTATAGCCTTGAATTCACCTAGATTAAGGGTGTCTTGTCATTGCATTTATACCCATCCCTAAAAACTACAAGTCCCGTCATCATCCCACTCTCATATCTTTTGCAAATATTCCTAATTCCCAAAATCCCTAATCCCCATACAGTCAAATGATTGTTTTCACAAGCTAAGTTTCATTTGACAGTCCTTTATGCCCACTGTTATACTTCCCACAGTCTCTCATTTCATTCTTGATACATTTGGCATATTGGGCATTGAAAGGCAAGCACCAATTCATCATTTTCAGACATACACCTAACTCTTGTGTTCATCATACATATATCAGCATATATTTTTCAAACACCTTGATTTCAGCACCATGTCAGAGACAGATTCACTATATGAGCAGGGGTATGAGCAGGACAGTGATTCATCAATCGCAGAGCTAAATGTGCCAAGGAGATCTCATAAAAGTGGCAGGCATGTCAGGGAGTAGCCCACTTCTTTGACCCATTTGCAGGCTTTCCCGCTTGCAATGGATTGTTTTCAGTGTCAGTCATGCTTCCATTATTGTGAGATGATTTCCTGAAATCAACATCATCATGAGTTAGCTCGCCTATTTGTCCTACATTTTCATAATGGTCATGTGAACTTGGCTGGAGTAAACTTCACCGTGACACTAGAGACTATTTCTGAGGTGACCGGGATACCAAACATCGGTGAAGAGTGGAATAAGCGACAACAATTGGATAGAGCATATTATGAGCCTTACATCAGACCTGGATATTTGAGGCAGCTGAGTAGGGTTTTTCCATTCCGATTTCTGAAGGAGGAGTATGCACCATTGATGAAACTGATCATTAGGTACTTCAGTTGTGAAGGGCGCTTTTCACGCTTGTATGCATATCACATCCGGCTGTTGATGCATTCCACGAGAGTGCGGTTGATGAGCATTCCATATTTCATGTACCGTAACATAGAGCGGATGACGGTCCTTGTGCAAAATAAGACTCCGGAGAAGCAGCATAACAGCATCTATCATTATGCGCTCATCAAAATCATTGTAGTGCATCAGCTTGGACTACAGGGCATCTCGTGGGATGAGTTCATTTCCCGCGATTTCTTTGCAGCGCCACAGCCTCCCGAGGTTGTTCATGATGAGGCAGAGCCTTCACATCGGTTTGAGGTTCCTGAGACTGAGCATATCAGTGCTCCAGTGTTTATGACATATTAGAGAGGCCATCGAGCCTTATTTGCAACAGCACGACGAGTACTATCTCCACCCGGGGTGGAAGGGGTCTCGTTGACTTCATCAGCAGCGCGAGTACTATCTCCACATGGCGTGGAAGGGGCCTCGCCTTCGACATCAGCACAGGTACAGATTCAGGATAGAGGCAAGAGGCCTATGCACGATGAGGGCCCTTCAGGAGGCCAAGATACTGATTTTGTTTTGATCGATGTTGATGCTAGTTCCCCTAGCTCGAAGCTGAAAGAGATCATCCAGGAACAAAAGGCTGAGATTGATACTTTGACCGTGAAGTTGTAGAGAGCTCAGTGGGTTATACATTATTTGGAGCATCAGAATAAACAGCTGGAGGATCAGCACACGCTCATAGAGTTGCGGCAAATCCGTGAGGATCGGGAATTGGCCCGAAAGAGACCAGGTGACATGACACCGGTTGAGCGAGAGACTTGCCTTATGCACGTCAACATTCATCTGGAGAAACTCTTGGCGAAGGTCAATAGGGAAAAAGACATGCTCAGACACATGAAGACTCACTATTGGGCCCGTACACACGTTTGCAGAGCAAAAATGAAGATCCTGAAGGCAAGGTTGAGAAAGGCACTGAAACGTCGAAAGAGGCCGGAACCACTCCAAATCTTGGTTGAAGCTTCCTTGGCTAGGAATGAGACATGATGAGAAACCTTCACTCCAAATTTCAACAAATTTGGAGAAGATTTTGTCATTTTGAAAATTTTGGTTGCAAAACAGGTTTTTCCGCCCGACGCGCGCTTATGATTAGGACATCTTCTAGAGGAAAAATTTGCATTTTTGGGTTTTTCATGATATATTATGTATGTTCAGGAATGGCCGAAGCATTTCATCACATTCTGGGCTGCCTAAAGGGCCAAAACACCATGGAAAGCACCTTTCTGCCACCTTTTGCACTAGCAGGAAGTAGTCTTGGGAGAATGAAATTTTCGAGGGTCAAATGAGCTCCAAATTGAAAAATTCCACTTGGGTTGGATAGCATACATCCAGGGCTTTCCAACGAGATATCATGAGATCAATTTGGACTTCAGAAAGTGCTCCAAAAATAGGTCCAAAGTAGCACGGTGCATAGAGATTTTGAGCGCGGCGCATAGAGGAATTTAGCCTATTTTTCACCTTCCAGCTCAGAAATTCGGCCAGTTTTGACTAGTTTCACCTCCTGATGTAATTATTGATCTAGATTGATGTAATTTGGTAACCATGATGTAATTTTGGCATGTATTTACTTGTTCTATATTATTCATTCACTAAAAAGTGAAAATTGAGTGAATGGATCAGTTTCCTAGCATATAGAGGCAAGTTGTTTGGCTGCCTAGATTTTAGCTCCATGTTTAGAATTGGTTGAAATAGCCCCTAGAAGGATGATCTCGACCCCTAGAGGCATGGGAAGGGGTTAGGATGATCTATATATTGTATTTTCTGAGACCTTTTCAGGGTTGGATACTTGGGAAAAGTTTGGCACCTCATTGTACATCCATTTTTCAGTGTTTGGCAAAGGAAAGACTAGAGTTTTGCAGCACTTGTTGGGATCCTTGTGGCTTCTGAGTTTTTATGATGTTATTCTCATGTTATTTTAAGTTTCATTAATGTTATATGTATGCCATTTCCCTTCTCTATGCTTCTGAATTAAACAAATGAGTAATTGAGGTAGAATTCATTGATTTGCTGGTGCTCTACCTTAGAATT
The DNA here is from genome assembly GCA_034641835.2 of Pinus albicaulis. NCBI lineage: Eukaryota > Viridiplantae > Streptophyta > Pinopsida > Pinales > Pinaceae > Pinus > Pinus albicaulis. The sequence continues at coordinate 272,654,562 of CM076577.1, read as the reverse complement.
TTGTTTAGTTATTTATGTTTTCATCAGTTTGGAGAGGATCCTTGCACTCTCTTGCCCTATTCAGATCCTCAGCAGTATTTTTCATCCATTCACTCAATCTAAGACATCAAAGTCGTTGCCTACCCTACCCCAACTTGAACTCTGTAAGATCTGGCCTCATCCCCAAGCCCAAAATTGTTTTTCCCTTTTTCCAACAAAAACCCTTAAAAATCAAAATCAAACCCTCCTACTTGTTTACCTAGCCTAAGATCATTTGTTGTTTCAGTCATCTCAAACCCCTTTGAACATTTTTCATTGAGATTGACCCGGAGAGAGCCCTCTCCTGTCCTCGTAGGGCTAGCTACGAGGCTAAGCGTGGTTTGGTGTTGTCCTTCTTCTGTCTTATTTCAGCCTAAGGTGGATTTAGGAACTAACAGTGGGTATATTAGTCTAGCCATATGTGTGAGTGGACTGCTAATTTGTGTGTTGATGTATATGGCTCCCATCTCCTATCCTGGAACCCCATTTTCCCTCATTGGTTCCTCCTTGTGGCCCTCCGTACATATTATGCAATTGCAGTTCCATCGTCTGCCTCATTATTACCATCAAATGTTGGTTCTACCTCACTAGATCTTCCAATAATGGGTCACGCCCACCTTGCCTTGGTTTCCCATCACCACCATTCTTCCCCATGAAATCTATGGTGTTCTCAAACTCCATGTTTGAAAATTTCTCAGGTTCATCCTCTCTACCACAAACCCTTCCTCTACTTATGCATATGCCTTTGGGACGGTAAACAGCTCCACAAAATGACCTTGTCATCACTTGCTCTTGAGCACAGAACTGGTCAAGAACATGCTTTGATACCACTATAATATTCTAACTATAAAAATACAGTGAATATCAAAACATTAACTAGCTACAACAATTAAGTATGGCATGCAAATCTGAAACTTCACACATGAAAATTAAATCAGAACACCATTGAGCATAAATAATATGGTTGAGCCATTTTATTACATTTTAAATATCAATTTGGGTACAAAATGAGGTGGAATGAGTGCATTTATGCTTGCTATATAAATAATTTAAAACTCAGGCGAATATGAAGGAATATCCACGCTGAAATGGGCTCACCAGTTGTACGCTTTGCTAAAATATTTAATGTTTTTGCTTCTTGAGGAAAAATATGATTTGGGGCCTTAATTATTCTCCAAACAAAATTAGGATTGAGCTCCTCAACCACCAACAAACCAAACCCAAAAATATTTTGGGCTAGTTCCGAATACTCAGAATTCCCTAAATTTGTGTGAATTTCCCAAATTCTTGGATCTACATCTCACCCATTAATCTGCTACAATTCTACCCTAACATCTCCCTCAAATGGTTGGAAAATTCCCTACAAAATATCTCTGGAATTGATTTTGAAATTTCTTGCCCCACTCCAGCACAATTCCTTCTCCAATTCTATTATGAAATTTCACCCAGAAATGACCCTTGCGGAGGCTCTAGGAGAAACAAATTCAACCCTCACATATTCAGTAATATCCATCTCTGCAAGTCACCAAGATGACTCGTCCTTCCTCAAAGACAAATTATACAAATTTTCTAAGTGTTGATTCCCTGGAAAGCCCCTCAATACATCTATGCAAATTTTTCCTTTGCGTCCTTGAGGAAACTCATATTGGATGATGGAAGTGTTGGAATGGCTCAAAATAGCTATAATTCTACCCTCTAATCAACCCCAAATTCCCTCTTAGGGTGACACTCTTGGTTCACTGAAAGAAAGTTGGGATTTTTTGCTTAGAAATCCATGTGTTAAGCAACATTAGTTGACTTGGCTAAACAGCTCAAGCAAACTCTATATCAGAAAATGCACAATCAAAGAAGCCCAAAAATGTGTTTTCTCCTCCTATTTATAATTTTTTCCATTTATCTTCCTTGTGGTCCCACTAGTTTTAACTTCCTTTTTTCCTTCCTCTTCTTGTGGTTCAAATTTCTCCAAGGGGTTCAATTTCCCTCTTTTCATGGCCCCCATAACCCACTAAACTTTTAATTTTTTGGTTTTCCTTCGTTGTCCACATTTTCCTCCTCAAAATTTAATTTATGCCTCCAATCCTTTTCTCCTAAATGAACACATTTTTAAATTACCAAAATTGAAAAATTGTCAATTGTCCTTAGCAAAATTATTTGTTGGGTACATGAAAACCTCGTGAAGATCAAAATCAAAACTACAACAATTTTGCATCACTGAACAATTAATTAGAATGCCACAAGTGTAATACTTTTGGACATATAGAAAAAGACTGTTGTAGCACAAGACTATTGTATGAATCATCCTTTGAAAGAGACAAAGCCAGAATTCAATTCTCCTTCAAAAGTATGGAAAAGGAAATATGAGATATGCAACCTTGAGTTCATTTTTGAATGTAAGAAACATGAATGGTTTGTTAACAATGGTTGTTCAAAGAATATGACATGAGACAAGGACATGTTTATAGATTTGTGAGAGGACAAATATGGAATAATATCATTCAGAAATTATGGATAATCCAAAGTTTTGGGAAAAGAAATAGTTAAGGTTGGAGGTAAAGGTGCCAAGGAAGAAATGCATTTCTCAATGAGAATTTGAATCACTATTTTTTGTGATTGAGATGTGCAAACAAGGACACACAGTTCTTTTTTACTCCAAAAAGTGTGAAATCATAAAGAAAAAGATAGGTAACGTGTTGGCTACAACATATTGAGGACATAATAACTTATATTATCTAGATGAAATTGGAAAGGAAACATGTTGCATAGGAAATGAAGATGAAATTTGGCTTTGGCATAGAATAATGGCCACATTCAATTTTATTAACTTGTTAAGGTCATCAAGAAGGAAGGAGACAAAGAAATGACATAAATCCCAAATCCAACAAATGCCATACACAAACATTATTGGCATGGAAAATATACGAAGGTCAAATTTAAGACTAAGGAACATTCTACCTCAAAGCCATTGGAGCTAGTGCACAATGACTTATGTGGACCCATGACAACTAAAGGGATGAAATGTGAGCTTTAATTCATATTTTTCATTTATTATTACACTTGAATGAAAACTATCAATTGCATCAAGAAGAAGCTGGAAGCCTTTAAGCATTTCAAGATATACAAAGAAATGGTTGAAAATGAAACCGATCTGAAGATAAAGCGATTAATATTGGAAAATGGAGTTGAGTTTACATCCAAATAATTTCATCACTATTTTAAAGAAAATGGCATAAAAAGGTAGTTCTTAGTAGTTGGGACACTTGAAAAAAAAAGGTCACAAAAAGGAAGAATAAGATTGTAGTTGAAATGACTAGAACCATGTTAAGTGACTCAAAATTGAGCAACAATTTATGGGTCCAATTAGTTGAAGCTTCATTTAATATTATAAAAAAAGGAATGCTTAATAGTAATAATGACAAAAAACCTTATGAATTATGGAAAGGAAGACTAGCCAATGTCAAGCACTTGAAGGTCTTTGGGATTAAATGCTACATAAAGAGGGATGACTCGAAGATTGGCAAGTTAGATTCCCGAGTGGATGAAGGAATATTTTTGGGTACTCCAAGGCATACAAGTGTTATAGCTTGAGACTCAACAAAATAGTGGAGAGCATCAATGTGACATTTGATGAAGGTTGTATGACACAGAACAACCAAGATTTAGCAAAAAAAAAATTGAAGAAGCAAGGAAAGAGGTGAAGGAAGAAGAACCATTGGAAGAAGAACCATAGGAAACAATAAAATAGGAAGAAGAAACCAATTAGCTAACCTCTCAAGCACCTAATAAATGGTACCATAAAAAAAACTCGTCCGAACAAATAATTGGAGACATAGATGCAGAAATTGGAACCAAAAGAAGGCAACAAGAACATGTGGTGGAAGAAAGAAATTTTTCCTTGATATCCACCTTTGAGCCTAGCAACTTTGATGAAGCTAGCAATGATGAAAAATGGTTTAGGACCATGAATGAATAAATTGATCAAATTGAAAATAATGACACATGGGAATTGGTGCCAAGACTAAAGGAAAAAAAATGTCATAGGCATAAAATGGCTTTGCAGAAACAAAATGAATGAATATCAATAGGTTACAAGAAAAAAAGCTAGATTAGTCTATAAAGGATATGCACAGGTGGAAGGTATCTATTTTAAGGAAACATATGCTCCAATAGCCAAAATGGAAGCTATTCGGATGTTCTTGGCATATTCTTGCTCAAGAAAAAACAAAGTATATGAGATGGACGTTTAATTATCCTTCTTGGATGGAGAATTGGAAGAAATTTATATAAAACAGCCCGAATGATTTATGCTTAATGATAATAAATACTATGTTTGCAGGTTAAAGAAAGCACTTTACGGTATTAAGCAAGCCCCGAGAGCATGGTATTCCTGCTTGGAAAACTATTTGTAGAACCAAGGTTTTAGAAGAGGAAGTGTCGACAACAACTTATATATTAAAATCAAACAAGATAACTTGATGCTCATAGAAGTATATGTGGACGGTATCATTTTTGGCAGTGATGATGACAAGTTGAGTAAGAATTTTGCATGTGACATGGAGAAGGAGTTTGAGATATCCTTATTTGGAGAATTGAAATTATTCTTGGGACTTCATATTTCTTAATAACAATATGGAATAGTCATCTCTCGATCTAATAATAATAATGAATCTAGGATTGCAAACCAGTCAACACTCCCATGGTGATAGGATGCAATCTAAGCAAGGATGATGAATCTAAGGAAGTTTATGAGACATTATACACATAAATGATTGGTAGCCTACTGTATGTGAAAAATTCTAGACTAGATGTGATGCAGGAAGTTAGACATGTGGCACGATTTCAAGCAGCACCAAAAGAATCTCATTTCCTTGTTGTAAAAAGGATCTCCAAATGCCTCAAATTAACAACTAATTTTGGATTATGGTATCCTAAAGGAAATGAATTGGTTACTACTACTTATAATGATGTAGATTGGGTAAGTTATATTGATGATCACAAGAGAACTAGTGGAGTGTCTTTCTACTTGGGTGGATGTCTTGTGTCTTGGTTGAGTAAAAAGTAGTCACCAGTCTCCTTATCTACAACAAAATTAGAGTGCATCGTAGCTACATCATGTTGTACTCAAGTCCTTTGGATGAAATAAACATTTCAGGATCTACAAGAAAAGCTTGATGAGCCCATTTTGATGTTTTGTGACAACACCAATTCCATAAGTATCTCCAAGAATCTTATCACGCATTCAAAAACAAAACCAATTCCTATCAAATACCATTTTTTCCATGAGCAAGTTGTATAAAAGAACATAAAGGTAGAATACATTGGGAAAAAAGAGAAAATAGCTAATGTCTTCACCAACCTCTACCTTGTGATACTTTTGAGGATATTTGGCAGAAGCTTGGGATTTTACCAGGTTCACATTGATCTTCATCTCTTTCAATTTGGCACACGGGGGGAGAAATTCATATCATTGGAAGAGGGAAGTAGGAATTTTTTCAGGGGGAGTCAATCTTTTCCATTGATTTCAAAGGGGGAGAAAAATTGAGGAACACAATCTATAGGCATGAATTCAGGGGAAGCAATGATCGCAGGGCGAGTTATTTTGTTGTCGTCAATGCCAAAGGGGAAAATTGATGAACTATGGTTGTCATTGATGTCAACCCAAGTAAAAACCAATGGAGCCCTACCTTTAAGGACAAAACTAACAAGGAAATTTAAGGTATTTTTGGTCAATGTAACCTTCATTGTATTCTCCGCGTCATGCCAATTTTGATGGTAAGTGGTACGCCACGACAACCCTCATTGTTTGAGAAATATACTTGTTCAAAGATTAAAGCCCCATTCATGGTCAATAACCCCAATGTATTTGATGATGTGGTATATTTCCTTTGGCTAAGAGAATAAGGCTTCTAACTAAATTATTTTTTCCTATGTTCATGGACGGATTCCAATTTTTTTTAAAAATTAATGAGCACATGAGGGTTTTTTGGGCACTAAATTTGAAAATTTGAAAATTCATTTCCCTTCTTATATTTGAAAATCCGACCTCATAAAATTTTTGGCTCCAAAAAAATTTTAATTTTGAATTTTATTTCTCCTAAAGTGATAGTTATCTACATCATAATCTTACCTCCAAAATAATAAAAAAGCACCTTGTATCTCCATATAAGGCATGAATCTAACAAAAAATGTCTGAACAATATACATGATTTATCTCTCAACCATGTGGAGTAACGTCTTATCTAATTAGAGGCTTGAATTAGTATTGAGATTATGTTCTTCTCGACTTTGTGGAACAATGACTGAGAAGGGATCAAAGCATTTCCATTTTGAAAAACACTTCAATAGTCGATGAATTATAGGTTTCACACTTGAAGGGGTTATTAAAGGGATTTATTGGGATTTCCAACTGTGTTTTTGTATGTGGAGTTTCATATGGAAAAAGTATTCTTGTGAATTTTTTCTTGGTGACTAAGTCTAATATTCAAAATCACTCTCACTTTTTTGTAGCCAAAACTATGACATGTTATGGGAATTCGATTTTCATTACAGTGATAGGAAATTAATTGGAAGGTTGTATTAAAGCCATAACTATAGATATCGCATTGTTTTGAAGGCTTGTTTGTGGCATCAAAACCTCTATTTAGGTTCAATCTAACTAGAACTCATAAGCATGAAATCCATAATTCATGTTTCTCCCTTGCATTGGTTCTCCACTCTATTGTGAAGTTCAATCACGTTTTATCTATTCAACACAGGAACAAAGGTAAAAAGTGAACAATTTTTTGGTCAAATGAAATTATTAAGCTTCAAGACAAAATTTGACACTACATGAGTTCTTAGATAGTGAAGTCTGAGTCAATTCTAAGCATAATTTGTTAACTAATCTGGGGGTTTCAGATAATTCCTTTTATTGATGCATCATGGTATTTTTGTGGCTCTTTCTCTAAAAATCAAACACCTGAAAATGTGATTTAAAACCTATTTTATCAGATCCCTAATCTTAATATTCATTTTTTAGTTTGAATCACATTTCATGCATACTTGAGATCTTAAATTTGATACTTGTAAAGCAGTTTTGGCACCTTGATGACAGAGAGGTCAAAAATTCGCTTGATCTTACATGTGTTAGGGAATCTCTAGAACAAGCTTCAATTGAATCTGGTATATCTATTAGTACGTTGGAATTTTACAGTATGAATACAATCCCTCTACAGGGCACACTTGTTGCTTGGAGCATGGTCAAGACAAGAGTGCAAAAAAAGAAAACTTGAAGACCTATGATGCAAAAATTATCCTATACTATCTCAGTGAAATATCATCTACAATGGCATCTGCATTGGAGGAAGGTTTTTTTGCAACAACCTCATTTTCATCTTACTATAGTGAGGGGTTATTTCTAGTAGTCTCTTTGTAGCACTAGGGTTCAAGGTTTCATCATTATTTTAAGCATCGTATTGTAGAAGTTGCTCAACATATTTTAGTGGCATATGAAGAAGTTTGCTTTGTTGGAGGAGTAAGGTTGTATCTTTACAAAAGTGTGATAAGGGTTCCAGAGAGATCATATTCGGCAGTCAAAACAAGCTTCAAGACATAACAAGTAGTGAATATAGTTCGAGTAACAGGTACACTATTTATTAATATTGCAACAAATTTATTCTGGGATTGAACAATACTATGCATTGCTTTACAAAGGAGTCCAACAATAAGGGATTTATTTTTGTTATGATATAAATGGTTTTATAAGGTTTTTCATTGTACATATGAATCATATTATTAGTAAGGATTTTGTTAAGCATTGTAAGTGTGCCATTGTCCTTGGTGCGAGAGCTCACGATTGTTGGTCTAATATATATTTTAAGGGTGGTTGGGTGGTGCAAGGTGGGTGATTGAAGTCACCTTCAGGTTGAAGATTGTAAACACTTCAGGGTGGCAAGGTGGTGCTAGGAAAAGTTGGATCTTGCAAGGGTGTTAGAGCATCCTATCAGTAGCATCTGACAAAACCAAGGTATTGGAGTGTCCTTCTAATTGGAGCTGGAAAATAGAACACTTTTCTAGAGTATTATGGATTTGGGGATTTCCTTTTAGTTGGATTTGAAGCATTGAGGTACTTATAAAATTATTAGAGAAGAGTGACCCACGATTGTTGGTCAAATATATATTTTAAGGGTGGTTGGGTGGTGCAACGTAGGTGATTGAAGTCACCTTCAGGTTGAAGCATGTAAACACTTTAGGGTGGCAAGGTGGTGCTAGGGAAAGTTGGAACTTGCAAGGGTGTTGGAGCATCCTATAAATAGCAGCCAATAAAACTAGGGCATTGGAGTGTCCTTACAATTGGAGATAGAAAATATAACACTTTTCTAGAGTACTAGAGATTTTGGCTTCCCTTTTAGTTGGATCTGAAGTATTGATTTAATCATAAAATTATTGAAGAAGCATTCAATGGTTTTTCTCCTGGAAGGGTTTCCACCTTAAAATTTGGTGTCTATTATTATTTGATTATGTTCACTATTGATTTATGGTTTTAATATGATGATGAAGTTAATTAATTGTCTGACAAATAAAAATTGACTAATTGTAAGTGAAATATTGATTCACCCCCTCTCAGTATTTCCAACACTAGTGAGGATTGCATGTGTATATTAATGGTTTCCTAGTCTGTTGACACCTAATATATGGGATTAGGTAAATTGATCTGAATATTGTAAATAGTAAAAATAAAAGGGAATTGGAAGGCGAAGAGACATTGAGAGATGAAACTCAATAGTCTCCCTCTCCATGTATATATTTATGTTCTATGTCAATGAAATTAAATCATATTCTTGGAGTTACCCTCTTAGCCTGACATGTTATCAGATCCAGCTCCCAAATTTAGATTTGTGATTCCTGTAACCCTTAAAATCCCTTCCAAATTAGTTGTCTCCTATCTCAGCACTTTCTTTATCTCCTCATTTTCTGTTGTGATGTTTTTTTATGACTATTGATGGTCAGAGATTAAATCCTAAGTTTGGATTTCCCTATCCTAGTAATTCTATCTATTTTATCCTATATCGACATTGCATTTTGGTATTGTCGTGCTATGTGCATGGTCTAATTTTTCAAATATATTTAATGTATATTACCCTTTTGGTCGATATTTCGTGCATAGACTATCAAGGCTGACCCGTCATAACACAGGAGACCGATAAGAGCATGCAGGAAAATGAAGTTTGACTAAGAAGCCAAGAGAATCCCAAACTTTTCATTTTTTTATATCTATCTCTCTGTCTTCCATTGACAATTGAAGGGAGCATTGTAGGAGCTTAGCGTTGATGCCTCATGCATTCAAGCTTGGCACTACACTATGTTCAATGAAGGTGTCTGCGTATCACTTTGATTATCATTCTATTTTTCATTTGTCCGGACCTACATATACCCTCCTACCATGGATACATGTTGCAATAATAGGAGTTGTGTGTTGGAGCATTGTTAGTGAACCCGACATGATATGGTATGTTTTGCCAGTCACCTTATATAATGAGTGGAGCCTGTGGAGCGGTGAGCGTGGACTATTATCCTTCCTTTGAAACGAATGAACCTGTGGGTATTCACTCTGGAAGCATCCTCATTAGAGAAATTTTGAGGTATAAAATAGGGCTCCTAAGGAAATTATTAAATAATAGTGGAAATAATAAAATAATGTTAGATTACATCATCAAATTTTAGAGGGGAAAAAAAAGAAAAACTACATTTTCAACTCGTATTTTCAACTTATCTCCCTATGGGTTTACTCAAATTTTGAGATGGAACACTCGTTGGATGCATAATTTGATTTCTCATCTAAGGTGTAACCATGTTGCATATTTTAGATGGACCTTGCTACATAAAAAATGAGAAATACATGAAAAACATGTTTGCAATAACATTTTTTTCATGTATTTCTCTTTTTTCATGTAACAGAGTCCATCGAAAGTATGCAACATGGGTACTCCTTGGATGAGGAATTAAATTTTTCATCCAACGAGTACTCTTGCTCTAAATTTGAATAAAACTTTAGGAATATAAGTTGAAAATACGAGTTGAAAAAGTAGTTTTATTATTTTAATTTTATCATTTTTTAATATTTTTACTTTTTTACTCCAAAAATGGTGAATCATCCACCATGGTTGAAATCATCTTATTGAATCCTATTGGTTCTTATAAAGTTTATTTTGGTTGTACATTTTTCTTAGGAGGCCCATTTTAGACCTCAAAATTTCTCTAATGAATCTTCATTCTCATCAAGATAGTTAGGCCTTCCTGTCTCGTGGTGTTGCATGGTCATGTTGACCGGTGAGTGCATTTGAATTGTACATTTGGAGTTTATATGAAACTTTAAATGGTGCAAGGAAACATGATTGTTTCGTTCCAATGTTTGCTTGGGTTGTGCATTGAATTTTTTTGAGAAATATGCATGAACTACACATTAGTTGTGGTATGAAGATCGAGTATCATATGTGTTTGCACTGAAATAATATTGAATGGTTTGTGTTGAATATCGTGCATATGCTTTTGGTGATAACTTATGTGGGTTGGATTATATGGTATATATTGGTTCATATATGCATTGTTTTTTGATATGGCATATTATTGAGATGAATTATATATAAATGGATATTTAAAGAATGTGAAATATATTTTTAGGGTTATTTTGAAGACACATATCATATTTTTTCAAGTATTGTAATTTTTGGGTCCAGTTCATATTTTTATTATGCATTCACTCATACCCATAGTGGTAGTAGTTCTCATCAGAAAAGAGAACTACCATGAGTCGTCTCGGCAGATAAAACACACCCTAATTTTCAATGAGTTGTGGAAAGGGGTTTGTGAAGGAGAAGGAGAAAATGCAACATAAAAGCTCACTTCAGATAAGGAGCCTGCCATTTGGGAAAAAACTAACAATAAGGCCTATGTCTTGATTGAAACGTTAGTAAATGAAGAGGCGAGTCAACATATTTCACCATTTTCAAATTCTTTTGAAATACATAAAATGAATTTGAAAACTATCTTCTCCAACATGGGATCAAACATCAAACAACCATGCCTTATAATCCCCAACATAATGGGGTAGCTATTATGCAACCAACTCACAAAATAGAATAAAATATAGATCAACGACTTATAAATCAACCTCTTCGAGGGGGAAACCTCCTTTACATTACATAAATGAACAATTCTTGGATGATACAAATGAAACAAGCTCCTTTCTATATATAGGAGTCTAAGGGGTCACAATATAATCCTAGCCGACATAAAAATAACAATGTAAGGGCACAACAATAACAATAATGGGCTTCTATGGGGCACAATAATAACAATATGGGGACTACATCGACACAACAATAACAATAAGGGGATACACTAGTATTATAGGGACCTGGCATGCCCTTCTCCTTCGTTCTGGATGCTTCTGTATAAAATTCTCATCCTCCCATGTCAAATCTTCAATGGGTAAGTTCTTCCACTTGATGAGATACTCTGAAATTGATCGATTTCGTAGTTTTCGTGTTCTTGTTTTTTTTACTGCTTCAGGGTCCAAAATGATTTTTCCTTCCTCATCAAGTTTTGGAAATATTGTTTGAACTCGGAGCTTTTCACCTATAACCTTCTTTAAGCACGAAACATGGAAAATTGGGTGGACTCAGGAAGATGCAACAAGCTCCAATTTTTATGCCATAGTACCAATGTTTTGCAACACCTTGTAAGCACCATAATACTATGGTGATAATTTATTATCCTTCTTAGCTTGCTTGAGGGATATTTCTTTGTATGGTTGTAGGTGTAAAAATACCCAGTCACCTAGATCAAAACTTTTTTCGATGCGATGTTGATATTCCCGTTGTTTCATTCGATTCCGCACCAAAGTGAGGTTATCCTTTAAGAGTTGGAGAACTTGTTTTTGATGCTCGATGTGATCTTCCATTTCTTTAACCTTAGAATTTTCTCTTAAATACGATGTGATGTACAGTGGATGATATCTATAAAGTACCATAAATGGGGTCATTTTTGCTACAGTATGGAAGGAATTGTTATACCACCATTCAGCCAGAGGTAACCAGTTGACCCATTGTGTTTGTTTATCAGATACAAAGCAACAAAGATATCCTTCCAAACATTTGTTCACTATCTCAGTTTTCCCATCAGATTGAAGATAATATGATGAGCTATGAGCTAATTGAGTACCAAAACAAGGAAATAATTTTGTCCACAAATTTCCTGTAAAAAAGGGATCTCTATCGCTTACAATGATCTTTAGGTTTCCATGTAGTTTTTGAATTGCTTCTATTAATGCAATAGTAATTGTATTACATTTAAATGGATGATATTGCTATCCTTAATAACAATAGGTTGGTCTAGGTGTGTCTTTTTGAGTTAGATTAGGTTTTTATGGTCAAATAAAGTCATGAAATTAATTAAATTTCATGTTTTGTATATAGTTTTAGAAGGTCTTAATGGTCATTGGTCATGTGATTAAGGTCTTGTTAAAGTGAAATTCAAAAAATATGAATGCATGGGTTAATAGAGTCACTTTTGGACACTTGGCACCTTTTTCCTAAGTCCACAACGTTTTCTATGTAAAATAACATGCTTTCGCTACAGACCCACTTGATAGTTCCATAGTGAATCTGCCATCCCACTAACTGAAATCACTACGAACTTGGGTTTTTCTGCTAACGGTGAGATGATCGATATGTTTTTATCATTTCAGTGGTCAGAGCTTAGTTTTTCATCATGGTACATAACTGTTATGAGTCATCATTTGTCATATTTCATGCTTGGTAATCATCACACCCCCATCATTCTGTTTTCCCTCCCATATTTCTTTCCTAATTTAGACTTACCTCATTCAAGCAGGAGCACTTACCTTTAATCCTTGTAAGTTGCTTGATCTTGTTCCATCATTCTTCACTTTTATCTCTTGGCTAGTTGTCGTCTTAGGTTAACTCTTACCTCTGCCAAACAAACTGCTTGTTCTATTAGATATTTTTTGCAGGTGTCAAAAGGCTTGAAGCAGGTCAGTGTTGTGTTGGAGGGCATGTATTCACACAGAAAGCCCAAAAAAGGTGGCTCTGTAGTCAGATACGAGCTCATGTACATGAAATTAGTTATGGAAGACCCAATATTTGCACAGGCTTTCACAAATGCTCGTTGTTTGAGATTTTTCCAAAAATTGCAGGAATACCATGCACAGGTGTCCAAGGATTTTTTTTTCAACTTCGCTGGCACAACTTCAAAGATGGGAATCTTAAGTTTCATTATTTCTCCTAAGACCATTGCATAGGAAACTGAAATTCTGAGGTCTGGAGAACTATGGTTCAAGGCAATGAAATTCAAGCTTCACAACTGTGATGAATTTCTGAAGCAGGAGCATGTAGGAGTTGACATGATCTTAGGCATACTGGCATGAGTTGTCTCATAGATAAATACTCAAACCTGATTATGGTGATCCAAAAATATTTTACCTGTGAAGGTATATTTCACATGATCTACCAATACCATTTTAGACTCTTACTCCATTTCACAGGTAAACAACTTCTTGATGTTCCATTCTTTTTGTTCAAAAGTTTAGGCAAGATGTATGACAAGGTACAAGCCAAACCTAAGAGAAGTGATACATCCATATTTCATCATGGATTAATCAAATTGTTAGTTATGGAATAATTGAAGAAATTGAATAGGGATTGGGATGATTTTCTATTTTTGAGTGGCTATTATGTAGATGTTATTACTCTAAGAAAGACACCCAAGTCAATACAAACACTCCCAATAAGGACAAAGAACCATTAGCTAAAGTGGAGGTTGAACCTGAGGTAGAGGTGCAACCTATAGTAGAGCCAATGGAGGTAGAGATTGATCAGTTATAGGAGACAATGGCACCTCAGAAAACCCCTACCAGTAGCAAGCTCAAAATTGATACAAGAGCTCATAGAAGAATCACTAGGAGTCAAACAGAGGGGAAGGGAAAACTTGAAGATATCTTGAAGGCCATTGATATTGAAGAAACCCATGATGTAAAGCCTATAGAGGTTAAAGGAACAAAAATGAAGAAGAAGGATCTTACAACAAAGAAGCTTTATTTTTCCAGTGAGGATTTAGGTTTTGTCTTTCAGCCTAGGAAACCATTCACTAGGTCACAAATCTCAAAGGGAGGCAAGTCTGATAAATTACATAAAGAGACAACAAATAAGTAGCTAATGAGAGAAGAAATTATAGATCTATCCCCAGCTGAAGCAGAAATCATCAAGAAAAAGAAAGGAAAATAAAAGTTCCAAGAGAAATCTAAAGTGGAGCTTCTAAGAGAAAAACTTAAGGAATCTAGAGAAGAATTTTGAGAAGCCAAACTGGTGTTGGAGGATTTTAAACAAGAAAGGAAGGAGCTCACATATTTCAAGAAGGAAGTCAGAAAGCAAAATGATTTTTATGATGAAGTAGTAAAAAGGTCAAGGAATATGTTGAGAATAACACTACCACTACACAGGATGATTAAGCATACCATGAGGAGAAACAGGTGGTTGCAGGCAGAAATTAGAAAGATACAAAACCAAGTCAAAGAGTTAGAAATTCAAATGAAATGGCGTAGACAGAATTAAAGAAAAAGGGCTTGAAAATTATAGTTGTGGATGACCCTACTACTCCTTGAAAGAGGGTAAGACATTTTTTGGGCCAATATTGTCTTAGGATGCTCCATCTAATCAGTGAAAATAGATCTATACATGGTTTTGGAGGTAAAGAGTGGGAATTTCAAATTCTAGATTCGTAGCGTAATCCAAGCTTAAAGCCGAGTTTTCGTTAGGAACTCGCTGAAGAATATTTTGAGGTATAATTTCCAAAATTTATCATAATAGGAGTGGATAATAGCATGTATTTACCTCATTTTTCCTAATGAAGACCCTACAATGAGAAGCAAATTCAGAAAGGGTGCAGAAAGTGCTAAATGGAAAACACTATGAACTCTTCACTGCGAACTTACCTTAAAAATTATTTGTTTTTGCAGTGAGGTCGAATTTTGATATTTTTGTAGCATTTAATGTTTCTTGGGAGAAGATGAGTCATTATAATATGTTGAAGTGTATCAGTGAAGACATTTGTTGCTAAGTTCATTCCGAAAGAAGGTGACATGACTGCAAGCTCACCATTTTTTCCACATCATCAAACACAACAATACATCCTAAAATTCCGAGCATCAGAGCCTTGATTCCAGTATGCCAGTTCATCATTTGGTCATGGTCATTACCACCTCAAGAAAAAAAATTTGATTCGATAATCATAATCATGTATGGGTTATTTAAAAGTTATTAATGAAGTTAATGGTGTTAGAGTCCTTTTAGGTTTCAAACTCCTTCTAAACATAATTATCTCTACTGTCTCTCCATGTAATCAATTCCTTTTTGGATTAGATCTCTTCAGTAGTTTCGAGGGTCTAGCCCAGGTGGAAGACTTCATGTAAAAGGAGTTTTACTCTATAAATAGGGGGATTTGAGAGTTATAGGGGGTTGATTGATGTTATGACTTATGCTACTATTGTAATATTTTCTATTCAGTAATATACGATTGCAGAAAGCCTTTTTCAGACTTGAGATTCTTTATGAACTCTTATGTGTTTGTCTTATCTACCTTTTCAATGTCAATTCATCTTACTTCACACATAATCACTTTGAATTCATAGATAGTTATGCTCCAACTTCCTTTATGCATCTTTTTGTTGTCACAGTTATTTTTATAAGATTTTACACACCTCAGCTTCCATGAATGATGTTTTTATGTCATTGAGTTTCATATTGACTCCATGCCCAATGGTATCCATTATCACACATCCTTCACCTGCAAAACACCATCCAAAAGACATTTGAGAGTTAGCCATCTTATTTTTAAATCTTCATTATTGAATATCATAAATTTTCTTGAGAGAGCCCTCTTTAGTTGGAAGGGATAACTTCCAACCCTAAGTGGTTTGAAAAAATTACACTGAATTGAAAATTGAGTAACCCAATCAGCCTCAGTTTGGTGATAACATATATAATGCAAAAAGGTGTTCATACTTAGTAAATCTGTCAAATACCACCATGCTGACAATATTTCCTTCGGACTTGGGAAAACTTGTGATAAAATACATTGAAACCTCCTCCCAAATTTGACTTGGAATGGATAAAGGTTGTAACAGACCTGGGGTCTTAATTGTCTCAAATTTATTTTGTTGGAAAACCAAAAATTCCACCATAAAAGTTTGAATATCAAATTTAAGTCCATCCCAATTAAATTTCTTCTTGACCTTGTGGTAAGTCTTTAAAAATCATGAGTGCCCTCCTAAGGGAGAGGTGTGCAATTCCAAAATAATATTTTGTTTGAGTTGGGAATTGTTACAAAGATATAAGTGATCTTTGTACCATAATGAATTATTTTTCCAGCTAAATGTTTCAGATGTACTGGGATCTTGCTGCAACATTTGAATGAGTGTCCACACCTCTTCATCATTCTTCCATTCATCTCTTGCTTCGGCTACTGAATCAGGTTGGATAATAAAAATGGCACAAATAAATGCTTCCACATCCTCATCCTTTCTTGAGAGTGCATTTGCAACAACATTTTTCTTCACTTTTTTGTAGATGATTTCAAAGTCATAGCCCAACATCTTTGTGACCCATTTTTTTTGCTCTTATGAAGATAAAATTTGTTCCAAAAAGTATTTGAGACTATCATGATGTGTTTTTACCTTGAAGTGTCTTCCCATTAGGTAAGGTTTCCATTTCTTTAGTGCATGTAGTATTGCCAACATTTCCTTCACATAAATAGGTTTCTGTAAATAATTTTCTTTGATTGGGTGACTTTCAAAAGCAATGGGTCTTCCTTCTTGCATTAAAACCGCACCAATTCCAATTTTTGAGGCATCACATTCCACAATAAAGGTTTTTGTGAAGTCTGGCATAACTAAGACCAGTCCTTGGCACATTGCCTCCTTAATATTTTCAAAGGCCTTAGTTGTTTCTGGATTCCAAGAAAATGCATCTTTCTTCAATCATGATGTTATAGGTGTCAATATTCTCCCACAATTATTAACAAACTTGAGATTAAATACCCTGTTAACCCCAAAAATACTCAAATATGCTTTATGGTTGTGGGGATTTTCCATTCCTTAATGATTTAATTTTTTTAGGGTCTACCTTAACACCCTCGTGAGATACAATATGACCCAAATATTCCACCTCCTATAATCCAAAGAAGCATTTGGAGGTTTTTCCATATAATTGTTTCTTCTCCAATAGTTTGAGCACCATGTCAACATGTTGAACATGATACTTCCATGACCTATTGTAGATTAGTATATCATCAAAAAATACTAATACAAATTTTCTAAGGAAGAGTTTGAAAATGGAATTCATCAAACCTTGAAATGTTGAAGGTGCATTAGTTAGGCCAAAAGGCATGACCAAAAATTCATAATGACCTTCATGAGTTCTGAATGTTGTCTTCAGAATGTCTTCAGTGTTCATTCTAATTTGATGATATCTAGAATGAATATCCAACTTAGTGAATTAAATTGCTCCATGTAATTCGTTCAATAATTCATCAATGAAGGGGATGGGAAATTTATCTTTAATGGTGAGCTTGTTGAGCTCCCTATAATCGAGACACATATGCCATGATCCATCCTTCTTATGCACCAATACTACTATGGAAGAGAAATAAATTTGACTAGGTTGAATTATATCAGCCTCTAGCATTTCTGCAACCATACGTTCAATATCACTCGTTTGAGCATAAGGATATCGGTAATACTAGATGTTTGTAGGAACAATTCATGGAATGAAATGAATAGCATATTCAAATCATGAATAGGTGGGAGTCCTTTTGGAGTTTCAAACACCTTGGAATGATTTTCCAAGACTTTTTGGATATCTGGAGAAATAGATGATTTTGGTGGTTGAACCTCTAGTGAGCATAATTGTGCAATTACACCTCGTTATTATTTCTTTAGAAGATTTGTCATGACATTATAATTGATTATATTTTTGGGCTTCCTTGTTGTACCCCATAATTCAACTT
Source organism: Pinus albicaulis (assembly GCA_034641835.2). Taxonomy (NCBI): domain Eukaryota; kingdom Viridiplantae; phylum Streptophyta; class Pinopsida; order Pinales; family Pinaceae; genus Pinus; species Pinus albicaulis. The sequence continues at coordinate 272,636,487 of CM076577.1, read as the reverse complement.
CCTTTCCTTCCCAAAAAAAATTCAAGAAAAGTTCTTGAAAATGAAAAGTTATCTTCCCCAAAGATTGTAACCATTGGACTCCTAGTATAACATCAACACCACCCATTGGAATGGAGGGAATTGGACTATTAAATACATATTCCCCTATGGTTATCTTGATATTATGGCACTTTCTAGAGAAATTTATAGTTACTCCATTTGCAACCATCGCTTAACACTCTGTTGTTGGGTATAGGAAGCAATTCAATTCCTTGTCTACCTTACAATGAATAAAACTATGGGTACTACCCGAATCGATCAACACTGTTACATTTTTATTCTTGATATGTAATTCTATATTTAGAGTTTGAGGAGTGGTAATTCTTTCCAATGCATTACAAGATGTGGTTGGATTCATTTCTTCTTTATTTATGGTTGGTTCCTGGTTTATGTCCTTTTATTTTGAAGTTTCTTGTTAATTTTCTTCCTCCTCTTCACAATCTATGTAAAATAATTCTTCTCAGCACAATTATGACCTTTAGTGTTTTTTTTTTATCACAACTGTAGCAAATCCATTTTGATATTTTTTCTTCCAATTGTTGTGGTGTCGACCTTGTAGGTTGTGGAAGTCTAGGAGTAGCAACACTTCCATCTTTATAGTTATGAGTGGTAGGATTCCTTGTCACCATAATTTTTCTTTCAATTTTTCTTGATAACCTAAATGGCTTCTCCTATGAATCAGGTTCCCAAAGGAAAACCTCATGTTGGATGCTATTCTTTAAAATCCCTATGAAGACATCAATCTTGTGCTCCTTTGAAATTTCAGTTACCCTTATATTCAATTTTTTGAAGTCCTCAATGTGCTCCACCATTGAAACCTTTTGTTTGAGATTTATCAATTCGCTAAAGAAGGTGTTGCTCTTTGTATCCTCATAATGTTCTAACATTTCCTTTGTAAAAATTGACCAAGTGAAAATTTTTTTATGAAAACAAATCCATTGATACCATACAAATGTATTGGGTTCTAAATATAAATTTTCAATGTGTACCTTTTGTATGTTTTACACGTTATGGAGATAAAATGTTTGTTCCATCTGTAGTATCCATGTTATGGGATCCTTGCCATCAAACTTACTCATATCGATATTTTGAATATGATGGGTTTTGAATCCAAATTTAGAGTCTATGAAATCATGATTAATATTTCTTTTGTTCTCATCATCAATTTCCTCTATTACCTTTTCACCATTAGGAAGATTTTCTTGTAGAAATTTTGTCAAACCTTCCTTCAAACCTTCAAGTTTTGCTTCTATACCATCAATATTCGTTTCCATTCCATTATTAAAACCATCCATATTAGTTCCCATGCCTTATTTTAAACCATCCATGTCACTTTTTAGTTCATCTTTGGTTTCTCTTTGTGAGAGAAAAAATTGTTGCACTTGGTCCCGTAATTGTGATATATCGTGTTGTAATTATTCTTCTTCATGCATCATAGTAGAGTTCTCTGAGGAATTAATGGGTGTAGAATTCTATTTTGGAGGCATTTTAGAATCCAATACTTATTTTTGTGCTTCAATATTCCCTTGGAATCACCCCATATTGCGTTTTCAAACAAAAGTTATGCAATTAAAAAAACACACACACACATTTTTCTTGCTTTTTAGGACGTCAATATTGAACCTGATGTATCTTTGTGATTTTGGATCTTAATATCTAAAATTAGGTCTTGTAGGAGTCTTCTAAGTCTTCTTTCCAATGCCATAGGTAAGACCTAATTTGGATTCTTTACGACAAAGTTATGCTTGATCTCCCACAATGGCCTAATTATGGACTCATTCAATAGAGCGAAATTGTACGGAGTGCCACATGTCCATATTTTGACCTTAAACTCTAAAATAAATACAAAAGAAAATAAAATTCATGCAATTCCAGCCGTTTTTTACAAAATTCCAATATGATGCCTGAAACAAAATTTATGGTGATTTTCCATCAGTCACTTGTTTGAGATGAAATATTGGAGCCTACAAAAACCCTAACTTCCATAGATCATATCTCTGAAATTTTTTCTAAAAAAGGTCTGGAATTATTAGAATAATTTCATAAAGATTTCATTTCCAGGTGGTAAAAAATTCAGCTTCTAAAGCCTCGTATAAAAAAAATTATAGCGAAAATTCCACGATGACCTGTTTGAAGAAGCAAAACCATAGAATCCCAAGCTCTGATACCAAATGCTAAGAAACCAGCTCAAAAAATAGAAGAAAATATAGATAACCGACTTATAAGTCAGCCTCTTTGAGGGGGAAACCTCCTTTACATTACATAAATGAACAATTATTGGAAGATACAAATAAAAAAACCTCCTTTTCTATATATAGGAGTCCAAGGGGTCACAATATAATCCTAGTCGACATAACAATAACAATGTAAGGGCACAAAAATAACAATAGTGGGCTTCTATATGGAACAATAATAACAATATGGGGACTAAATTGGCACAACGATAAAAAAAGGGGGCTATACTAACAATAACAATAAGGGGATACACTAGTATTATAGGGACCTAGAAGTAGCTGAAAGAATGAACAGGACAATCTTAAATATGGTACTTTTCATGATGTTTTTCAAGAATGTTAAATTGTTTTTTTGGGATGATGCAGTTATATGTGTTGTGTATATAAAGAATAGGTGTCCATCTAATGCTATCAAAAACAAGAATCCCTATGAAATTTGGTATGGGAACATTCCTTCTGTGAGGAATATCGGGGTTTTTGGTTCCACTTCTGATGCCTTGACACCCAAGGAACAGGAAAAAAAAAAAAACTCGATGCAAGGAGTCACAAGTGTATATTATCAGGGTACTCAAATACCTCCAAAGCATACTATCTCTTTGATGAAGTGAATAAAAATTCTATAATATCTAGAGATGTGATCTTTCTTGAATCTTCCAAGACTAATAATTCTATTGAGCGACAACTTGATCGCTTGGATAGATTCGAGCATGCAAATTAATTTCAAGAATTTGATAATGAGATTCCACATATTGAAGGGGGGATTCCTATATTGGATCAATCTGTGGGATCTTATTTTGAAGCACTCCCCCCCCCCCCCACACACATGAAGCTCCAACCACTGATGACACTTTTCGTGATGTGAATGGCAGAATTTAAATCTTGATTCATCCCAAACTAAGTCAACTACATAGCCTAGGCCATCTTATAAAGGTCCTCCAAAATGGATGACAAAGACACTTGAAAGTGTACGTCCTGATGAGGTTGGAAACACATGAATAATAATAAAAAAGAGATAGAATGGAGGTGATGTATAAGATTCTGATTCACCTAGTTATATGGATGTTTCTTATGATTGTGAACTAAATTTTTCTACATATTTCAAACCAACTTCCTTCAAAGAAGGTGATTTTGATGATGAATGGAAAGAAGCGATGCAGAAAAAATACAATGCTTTGATCAAGAATGGCACTTGGAAGTTGGTTGATCCTCCATTGGTAACTAAACCAATGGCTACAAGTGGGTGTTCAAAAACAAATATAAAGTAGATGGCTCACTTGACAAGCACAAAGCCAAGACTGTGGGAAAATGTTTTGCACAAAAGGAAGCGGTCGACTATGAGGATACTTTTTCCCCCACAGAAAAATGGGCTACCATCCAGACACTATTTTCCTTGGAAGCTTAGAACGGTTGGAAAGTCCATCAAATGGATGTAAAAACTGCTTTCTTGAATGGAGATGTGAAAGAGAATGTTTTTATGTCCCAACTAGAAGTATTTGTTGTGAAGGGTTAGGAACAAAAAGTATGTACACTTGTAAAATCCTTGTATGGCATCAAGAAATCACCATGAGCCTAGTACAAGAAGTTAATTAAGCATCTTCTAAAACTCAATTTAAAACATTATGATCTTTATGATGCAAATTTGTATGTCAATAAATTTGGAAAAATAGTTGTATATATTGTGGAACAATGAGAGTGACATTGCATCCATAAAGAGAGAACTGAGGAAAGGTTTTGAAATGAAATATTTGGGCTATGTTCACTACTATCTTGATATCGAAGTAGAGTCAAAATTCAAAGTTTATATTCCTCTCTTAGAAGAAGTACACCAGAGATATTTTGAATAGGCTTGGCATGGATGAGTGCAATCCTTTGACTACTCCAATGGAACATAACTTAAATCTCACATCCATTGAAGGAAAAAAATTTGATGATGCAACGAAGTATAAACAACTTGTAGGAAGTCTTGACTACTTGACTACTACCAAACCATACATTTCATTTGTTGTTGGAATCCTCTCCATGTTTATGAAAAAACCTTTTGAGTCTCATTGGTCTGCTACAAAAATAGTTCTAAAGTACTTGAATGGAACTCAAGACTTTGGACTCAAGCATACACCGGTGGGTGACTTCACCTTGATTGGATACTCTGATTCAGACTTCGATGGAGATAAAGAAACCAGGGTATCTACTTCAGGTTATGTTACAAGTCTTGGATCAGGATTTGTCTCCTGGAGGTCACACAAACAATCAGTTCCAACATATTCCAAAACTAAAGCAGAATATGTGGTAGCAGTTGAAGAAACAAAGGAAATTGTGTGGCTCAAGAAAATTTTGGAAGATTTGCAAGAGAAACAAGTGCATTCAATAGCTCTTTTGATTGATAACACTTCTACAATAAAGCTGGACAAGAACCCAAAGTTCCATTATTGAAAAAATCACATCAATACAAAATACCATATGATTCGACATCATGTTGAGGCCAAAACAATCCACCTACGACATTGTTCCACAAATGAGAAGATTGTAGATATCTTCACCAAAGTGCTTGGAATGGAAAAGTTTGAAAGATTTAGAATAATGCTTGGAATCACCAACATCCATGTTGACACCTAATATTTGGGATTAGGTAAATTAATGTAAATATTGTAAATATTAAAAATAAAAGGGATTTGGAAGATGAAATATATATTCATGTTCTATATTAATGAAATTCAATCAGATTCATGGAGTTAACCTCTTGGTATGACATAGCATATGGCAGTAGATGGAAGAAAAAAGAAAATTTGTGACAAGAGGATCACTTTCCCAGAAATATGAATTTGTGTAGAGAGATATTATCCTAGTTTGGATCTAAGTTCAAAGTGAGAAACAATATCAATAAGATTGAAATATGTCTTGATCTATGCTGAAAATAATTTAGTGCCAACTTCCAGGATAATTGCAACTTAAGAGAATTATAAAACTGTAGGTTTTAACCTTGTACAGAAATTACCTGCAAACGAATTCTTAAAACAAAAAATATACAATGGAAATAACATGTTATGCAACCAACTCACAAAATAGAAGAAAATATAGATCAACGACTTACAAATCAACCTCTTTGAGGGGGAAACCTCCTTCACATTACTGGAATGTAAAATCATTACATAATTGTAATTTTTTTATGTAGATTTTTATTTCATAAGGTAAGTAAGCAAATTGTATTGATATGATATGAATGGTGATTTACATTCCCTCGGACAGTGTGCCTAAATAGGCATTGATAGGTCACGAGGGCTGATTAGGCATGTATTTTGACCTATCACTTAATAATTAATTTTATTTAATGTTAATTTACTAATTTAATTAATTACTTATTAATTATCATATTATGAATTCTCTATTCATAACATTGCCACCCCCTTTAGAAATACTTTGTCCTCAAAGCACAACTAAGAGGGTCTTCTCTAGTTGAAAATTGTTGCGATGGAGTGGCATCCTTTTGTTGACTGGTACTTTCTTCACAAGTACTTGTACCTTCCTTGGAACTAGCAGTGTTAACACCTTTTAACTTATAACATCGTCCTTTCCAGTTAAACTCCATGAATTGTTCTTCAAGGTTTTTTATATATCTCCCTAGTTATATTAACCATTCTACACCCAAAACTATATCCATTCCTTTGAGTGGTAGGGAAAATAGATCTATTTGAAGTTCTAGTTCTTGTATTTGGATTGAAACATTACGACATTCTCTTATTTCTTTGAAATTTTGTCCAGTAGCGACAGATATGGTGATGTCCTTGATTGGTCATATAAAAATATCAAGTTGTTTAGCAAGATCAATGTTTATACCATTGTGAGTACTACCAGAATCTATAAGTATATCAACATTTCTGTCTTTGATGAACCCTTTGAGCTTTAGGGTTTTAGGACAAAGTTTCTTCCTCATATTTGTTGGTGGTTTAATATTCTTAATGTTTCTTCTTAGATATTGGTCTCTCTTCTTTTGAAGATGTTGTGGAACATATTTTGTAGTTGCTTGCAATACATGTTTTCTGGGAGACTTACTTTTTTTTATCATGGGTTTCCCAGTCACATGAGATTGCTGCTAATGGCAGTTCCTTAGAATCTGAATCTTCACTATGTGTGACAATGATTCCTTCGTCGTGTTCTTTTCCTTCAATTTGTTTCCCATATACTATTTTATAATAGATTAGGGACGCGTCTTCACATTTATGTCCTGCAGTCCAATTTTCTCCACATTTGCGACAACTATTTTGATTTTGAATCTTCTTTTATGGTTTGTTACTTGAAGTGTCTGATTTTTTTTCGACTTCATAATTATACAATTTCTTGTTAAGGCATTCGTGTCCTGATGTCCATTTGTCTCCACAATATTGACATTTGTTAGTTTCTTTTCTTCCCGAGTGTTTTTGTTGGTCTTCGTCTTGCCTGAATGATGACATTCTAAATTTATATTTCCTTTCAATAATTATGGATGCATGTCTGGCCTCTTCAATGGTATTGGGTTTATATAATTTTATCTCTTCCTGAATTTATTCCTTGAGGCCACAATGATACATTTTTAATAATTCTTCTTCTGAAAACCCTCTTTTTCTTATTTCTATTACTTCCCACTCATGGGTGTATTAACTTACTAATCGTTTATGTTTGAGGCATACAAATTTATCGTATACATCATCCTCTTCATCATCATGAAACCTTTTCAAGAGAGAATTCTTAAAAATTTCCCTGTTGAACAAAAGACCACTACATTTAGAGGATCACCACAAAAACCAGTCGTATGCTTCTGCTTCTAGGTATTTTGATGTTGTTACGAATTTTTCCTACGAACCTAATGGTGGGTTTTCTAGAAAAATGGCGTCCATTTTGTTTACCCAAATGATGGGGCCCTAATAGTCCTTACCATCATATTTAGGTAGTTCATTTTTAATTTTAAGGTGGTTCCTTTCAAGAGACTTAGTATAGTATTAAGTACCTTCAAATTTCACTTTTGGTATTCGTGTCTGTAGATTTCTTAGGAAGTCGTGATCTAGAGAATTTTCGTCTTCTGGGGTCTTAAGGCTTTACATGGCTAAAGGTGGATTCTTTTCCCCAAAATGTGTGCTCATTATTTCCTTCAAATCTGTGACATATTTGGCCATTTGGTCCTCCTTGATCACTGAATTTTTGACGTTATCCATATGCTCGTTTAATCTACTAAGATCCACTTAATTTATTTTTTTTCATTGTTGTTATTGACGCTTCCCATTTTGTTTCTTTTTTTCTTAGAAGACCTTTTTTTTTAATAAATAAATTAAATTATATAGTTTTAAATTATATAATTATAAATTATATAAAAAAATTTATAACTTAAGACTTGGTTATAACTACACCGTTGCATATACAACTAATTCATCATTGTATAATTCGTCACACCTTTTAATTAAAAAACACACCGTATCATATCATAACCTAGCCCACTGTATCATATGTTTTAACAGCTAGCGTTCAACAACCACAATGAATGACATAGTGACATAGACACTCAGTCAGCTTGTTGACGCCGGCAGATGTGGACAATGGCGAAAGGTGGTTGCCGAATGTGTGGGCACCACAACGTGCGGACATGCCACTGAATGGAGAGACGCGGATTACAATGGTCATTGATGCAGAACATGGTTAGATGTCAAATGTGGTTTGATGGGAAATCACCAGTTGCCACCACCACTACCAGGGTTTGTTACTGTTAGAAATTTTTATAGTAGACAATGGCTTCAATAGACGTAGATATGATTCCTGTGCTCTCTGCCGAGGGTTCCAGCTCTCAAGTCGTACCAAGAAATTCCACCAATAAAGCCAAACGTTTTGAAATCAAGAAGTGGAATGGTGTTGAGTGTGTGAGGGAGGAGTGGGATGGACGAATGGATTAACACAAGCGGGAGGATTCAACCTCTCTGATACCACTGGAACGTAAAATAATTACGTAACTATAATTCTTTTATGTAGATTTGTATTTCAGAAGATAAGTAAGTAAATTGAATTGATATGATATGAATGGTGTTTTACATTCCCTCAAACGGTGTGCCTAAATAGGCATTGACTGGTCACGAGGGATGATTGGGAATGTCTTTTGACCTGTCACTTCATAATTAATTTTATTTAATGTTAATTTACTAATTTAATTAATTAATTATTAATTTATCATATTATGAATTATTTATTCATAAAAATTACATAAATGAGCAATTCTTGGATGATACAAATGAAAAAACCTACCTTCTATATATAGGAGTCTAAGGGGTCACAATATAACAATATGGGGACTACATGGGGCTACACCTATGGGGCACAATAATAAAAATATGGGGAATACATGGGAACAAAAATAACAATAATGGGGATACACTAACAATAAAAATAACACTGTGCGTCGGATATAGGAAGAAATTCAATTTTAAATATTCACAATGAGTAAAATTATTATGAGTACTACCCAATTCAATCAACATTGGTATCTTTTTCTTCTTGAGAACTAGTTCTACTTCTCCGAGAGTTTGTTTGTGGAGTGGTAATTCCCTCCCTAATGCAATACAAGAAATGGGTCGATTCATTTCTTTCTATAACTACATGCCTCGGTGTATATCCTCTTCTTTTGAAGTTTCTTGTTCCTTTTCTTCCTCCTCTTCACAATCTATGTAAACTAATTTCTTCTCAACACACTTATGAACTTTAGTTTATTTTCTATCACAACTGTAACAAATCCCTTTTAATATTTTCTCTTCCAATTGTTGTGGTGTCAACCTTGTAGGTTGTGGAAGGCTGGGAGTAGCAACACTTCCATCTTTATAGTTTTGAGTGGTAGGCTTCCTTGTTGCCATAATTTTTATTTAAATTTTTCTTTCCAATCACAATGCCTTCTCTAATGAATCAGGTTCCCAAAGGTGAACCTCATGTTGGATGTTATCCTTTAAATTCCCTATGATGACATCAATCCTATGCTCCTATGGAATATCATTTACCCTTATATTCAATTTTTGGAAGTCCTTAATGTGCTCCATCATTGAACCCTTTTGTTTGAGATTTATCAATTGGCTAAAGAAGGTGTTGCTCTTTGTATTCACATAATGTACTATCATTTCCTCCGTAAAAAAATGACGAAATGACAAGTGGCTTACGAGAACAAAGCCATCGATATCGTACAAACTGATTTTGTTCTAAATATAAAGTTGCAATGTGTACCTTTTTTGTGTGTTGCACATTATGGAGATCAAAATATTGCTCCATTTGTGGTATCCATGTTACCAAATCCTTGCCATCAAACTTCCTCATATCATTATTTGGAATATGGTGGATCTTCAATCCAACACTAGAGGCTATGGAATCATGATTAACATTTTTTGTGTTCTCATCATGAGTTTCATCTAATACATTTTCGCAATTTGGAATCATTTCTTGTATCAACTTTGTCAAATCTTCTTTTAAACCATTCTTCAAATATTCCATGTTTCCTTTCATTTTTTCTTCTATACCATCCATATTATCTTTCATGTCATCCTTAAAACCATCCATATTAGCTTCCATGTCTTCTTTTAAACCATCTATGTCATCTTTGGTTTCTCTTTGTGAGATCAAACTTTGTTGCACTTGGTCCCATAATTTTGATATATCATGCTACATTTATTCCTATTCATGCATCATCGTACAGTTTTTTGAGGGCTTAATGGGTGTAGAATTATTTTTTGGAGGCATTTTAGAACCCAATACAAATATATATGCTTCAATATGCTCTTGGATCACTTCAAACTGGTTTTTCAAACAAAACTTATGCATTTTTTTTAAATACACACATTTTTCTTGCTTTTAGGAGCTCGATCTTGAAACGGTTGTAACTCTGTAATTTTGAATCTCCAAGATCTGAACTTTGTTTTTGTGGTATCCCTATGAGTCTTCTTTCAAATTCCATAGGTCAGACCTAATTTTGATTTTTCAAGATAAAGTTATGAAGATGTTGTGGAACGTATTTTGTAGTTGCTTGCAATACATGGTTTCTGGGAGACTTACTTTTTTTATCATGGGTTTCCCAGTCACGTGAGATTGCCGCTAATGGTAGTTCCTTAGAATCTGAATCTTCACTGTGTGTGACAATGATTCCTTCATCGTGTTCTTGTCCTTCAATTTGTTTCCCATGTACTTTTTTATAATAGATTAGGGACGCGTCTTCACATTTATGTCCTGCAGTCCAATTTTCTCCACATTTGCGACAACTATTTTGATTTTTAATCTTCTTTTATGGTTTGTTACTTGAAGTGTCTGATTTTTTTTTGACTTCATAACTATACAATTTCTTGTTAAGGCATCCGAGTCTTGATGTCCATTTGTCTCCACAATATCGACATTTGTTAGTTTCTTTTCTTCCCAAGTGTTTTTTTTGGTCTTTGTCTTGCCTAAATGATGACATTCTAAATTTATATTTCCTTTCAATAATTATGGATGCATGTCTGGCCTCTTCAATGGTATTGGGTTTATACAATTTTATCTCTTCCCGAATTTATTCCTTGAGGCCACAATTATACATTTTTAATAATTCTTCTTCTGAAAACCCTCTTTTTCTTATTGTTATTACTTCCCACTCATGGGTGTATTAACTTACTAATCCTTTATGTTTGAGGCATACGAATTTATCGTATACATCATCCTCTTCCTCATCATGAAACCTTTTCAAGAGAGCATTCTTAAAAATTTCTCTGTTGAACGAAAGACCACTACATTTAGAGGATCACCACAAAAACCAGTCGTATGCTTCTGCTTCTAGGTATTTTGATGTTGTTACGACTTTTTCCTACGAACCTAATGGTGGGGTTTCTAGAAAAATGGTGTCCATTTTTTTTACCCAAACGATGGGGCCCTAATAGTCCTTACCATCACATTTAGGTAGTTCATTTTTAACTTTAAGGTGGTTCCTTTCGAGAGACTTAGTATAGTATTAAGTACCTTCAAATTTCACTTTTGGTATTCGTGTCTGTAGATTTCTTAGGAAGTCGTGATCTAGAGAATTTTCATCTTCTGGGGTCTTAAGGCTTTACATGGCTAAATGTGGATTCTTTTCCCCAAAATGCGTGCTCATTACTTCCTTCAAATCTGTGACATATTTGGCCATTTGGTCCTCTTTGATCACTGAATTTTCGACGTTATCCATATGCTTGTTTAATATACTAAGATCCACTTAATTATTTTTTTTCATTGTTGTTATTGACGCTTCCCATTTTGTTTCTTTTTTTCTTAGAAGACCTTATTTTTTAATAAATAAATTAAATTATATAGTTTTAAATTATATAATTATAAATTATATAAAAAAAATTATAACTTAAGACTTGGTTATAACTACACCGTTGCATATACAACTAATTCATCACCGTATAATTCATCACACCTTTTAATTAAGAAACACTCTGTATCATATCATAACCTAGCCTACTGTATCGTATGTTTTAACAACTAGCATTCAACAACCACAAAGAATGGCACAGTGACACAGACACCTGGTCAACTTGTTGACGCCGGCAGATGTGGACGATGGCGAAAGGTGGTTGCTGACTGTGTGGGCACCACAACGTGCGGACATGCCACTGAAAGGAGAGACGTGGATTACAATGGTCATTGATGCAGAACATGGTTATATGTCGAATGTGGTTTGATGGGAAATCACCAGTTGCCGCCACCACTACCAGGGTTTGTTACTGTTAGAAACTTTTATAGTAGACAATGGCTTCAACAGACGTAGATATGAATCCCGTGCTCTCTGCCGAGGGTTCCAGCTCTCAAGTCGTACCAAGAAATTCCACCAATAAAACCAAACGTTTCGAAATCAAGAAGTGGAATGGTGTTGAGTGTGTGAGGGAGGAGTGGGATGGACGAATGGATTAGCACAAGCGGGAGGATTCAACCTCTCTGATACCACTGGAACGTAAAATAATTACGTAACTATAATTTTTTTATGTAGATTTGTATTTCAGAAGATAAGTAAGTAAATTGAATTGATATGATATGAATTGTGTTTTACATTCCCTCAGACGGTGTGCCTAAATAGGCATCGACTGGTCACGAGGGATGATTGGGAATGTCTTTTGACCTGTCACTTCATAATTAATTTTATTTAATGTTAATTTACTAATTTAATTAATTAATTATTAATTTATCATATTATGAATTATTTATTCATAACAATTACATAAATGAGCAATTCTTGGATGATACAAATGAAAAAACCTACCTTCTATATATAGGAGTCTAAGGGGTCACAATATAACAATATGGGGACTACATGGGGCTACACTTATGGGGCACAATAATAAAAATATGGGGAATACATGGGAACAAAAATAACAATAATGGGGATACACTAACAATACAAATAACACTCTGGTGCTGGATATCCGAAGAAATTCAATTCCTTAACTATCTTACAATGACTAAAATTATGTGGAGTACTACCTGATTCAATCAACATTGGTACCTTTTTCTTCTTGATATGTCCTTTTATCTTGAGAGTTTGTGGAGTGGTAATTCCTGCCAATGCATTACAAGAAATGGTCAGATTCATTTATTCTTTCTATAAGGTCAGTTCCTGGTGCATATCCTCTTATTTTGAATTTTTTTGTTCCTTTTCTTCCTCCTCTTCACAATCTATGTAAACTAATTTCTTCTCAACACGCTTATGACCTTTAGTGTATTTTCTATCACAACTGTAACAAAGCCTTTTTTCTATTTTTTCTTCCAATTGTTGTGGTGTCAACCTTATAGGTTGTGGAAGGCTAGGACCAACAACACTTCCATATTTATAGTTTTGAGTGGTAGGCTTCCTTGTTTCCATAATTTTGCTTTTAGTTTTTCTTACCAACCTGAATGCCTTCTCTAATGAATCAGGTTCCCAAAGGTGAAACTTGTGTTGGATGCTATCCTTTAAAGTCCCTATGAAGACATCAACCATATGCTTCTATGGAATATATGTTACCCTGATATTCAATTTTTGGATGTCCTCAATGTGCTCTCCCATTGAACCATTTTTTTTGAGATTTATCAATTGGCTAAAGAAGGTGTTGCTCTTTGTATCCTCATAATATGCTATCGTTTCCTTTGTAAAAATTGACCAAGTGACAAGTGTTTTATGAGAAAAAGGCCATCGTTACCATACAAATTTATTTTGTTCTAAATATAAAATTGCAATGCGTACCTTTTGTGTGTGTTGCACATTATGGAGATCAAAGTATTGCTCCATTTCTAGTATTCATGTTATCGGATCCTTGCCATCAAACTTCCTCATATCATTATTTGGAATATGGTGGGTATTCAATCCAACACTAGAGGCAATGGAATCATGATTAACATTTTTTGTGTTCTCATCATGAGTTTCATCTAATACATTTTCGCAATTTGGAATCATTTCTTGTATCAACTTTGTCAAATCTTCTTTTAAACCATTCTTCAAATATTCCATGTTTCCTTTCATTTTTTCTTCTATGCCATCCATATTATCTTTCATGTCATCCTTAAAACCATCCATATTAGCTTCCATGTCTTCTTTTAAACCATCTATGTCATCTTGGGTTTCTCTTTGTGAGATCAAACTTTGTTGCACTTGGTCCCATAATTTTGATATATCATGCTACATTTATTCCTATTCATGTGTCATCGTACAGTTTTTTGAGAGATTAATGGGTGTAGAATTCTTTTTTGGAGGCATTTTAGAACCCAATACAAATATATATGCTTCAATATGCTCTTGGATCACTTCAAACTAGTTTTTCAAACAAAAGTTATGCATTTTTTTTTTAAATACACACATTTTTCTTGCTTTTAGGAGCTCGATCTTGAAACGGTTTTAACTCTGTAATTTTGAATCTCCAAGATCTGAACTTTGTTTTTGTGGTATCCCTATGATTCTTCTTTCAAATTCCATAGGTCAGACCTAATTTTGATTTTTCAAGATAAAGTTATGAAGATGTTGTGGAACGTATTTTCCATTTGCTTGCAATACATGGTTTCTGGGAGACTTAATTTTTTTATCATGGGATTCCTAGTCACATGAGATTGCCGCTAATGGCAGTTTCTTAGAATCTAAATCTTCACTGTGTGTGACAATTATTCCTTCATCGTGTTCTTGTTCTTCAATTTGTTTCCCATATACTATTTTATAATATATTAGGGACGCGTCTTCACATTTTTGTCCTGCAGTCCAATTTTCTCCACATTTGCGACAACTATTTTGATTTTTAATCTTCTTTTATGGTTTGTTACTTGAAGTGTCTGATTTTTTTCGACTTCATAATTATACAATTTCTTGTTAAGGCATCCGAGTCCTGATGTCCATTTGTCTCCACAATACTGATATTTGTTAGTTTCTTTTCTTCCCAAGTGTTTTTGTTGGTCTTCGTCTTGCCTGAATGATGACATTCTAAATTTATATTTCCTTTCAATAATTATGGATGCATGTCTGGGCTCTTCAATGGTATTGGGTTTATATAATTTTATCTCTTCCCGAATTTATTCCTTGAGGCCACAATTATACATTTTTAATAATTCTTCTTCTGAAAACCCTCTTTTTCTTATTGCTATTACTTCCCACTCATGGGTATATTAACTTACTAATCCTTTAAGTTTGAGGCTTACGAATTTATCGTATACATCGGCCTCTTCCTCATCATGAAACCTTTTCAAGAGAGCATTCTTAAAAATTTCCATGTTGAACGAAAGACCACTACATTTAGAGGATCACCACAAAAACCAGTCGTATGCTTCTTCTTCTAGGTATTTTGATGTTGTTACGACCTTTTCCTACGAACCTAATGGTGGGTTTTCTAGAAAAATGGCGTCCATTTTGTTTACCCAAACGATGGGGCCCTAATAGTCCTTACCATCATATTTAGGTAGTTCATTTTTAATTTTAAGGTGGTTCCTTTCGAGAGACTTAGTATAGTATTAAGTACCTTCAAATTTCACTTTTGGTATTCGTGTCTGTAGATTTCATAGGAAGTCGTGATCTAGAGAATTTTCGTCTTCTAGGGTCTTAAGGCTTTACATGGCTAAAGGTAGATTCTTTTCCCCAAAATGCGTGCTCATCATTTCCTTCAAATCTATGACATATTTGGCCTTTTGGTCCTCCTTGATCACTGAATTTTCGACATTATCCATATGCTTGTTTAATCTACTAAGATCCACTTAAATATTTTTTTTTCATTGTTGTTATTAACACTTCCCATTTTGTTTCTTTTTTTCTTAGAAGACCCTTTTTTTAATAGATAAATTAAATTATATAGTTTTAAATTATATAAAAAAAATTATAACTTAAGACTTGGTTATAACTACACCGTTGCATATACAACTAATTCATCACCATATAAATCGTCACACCTTTTAATTAAGAAACACACCGTATCATATCATAACCTAGCCCACTGTATTGTATGTTTTAACAACTAGCGTTCAACAACCACAAAGAATGGCACAGTGACACAGACACCTAGTCAACTTGTTGATGCTGGCAGATGTGGACGATGGCGAAAGGTGGTTGCCGACTGTGTGGGCACCACAACGTGCGGACATGCCACTGAACGAAGAGACATGGATTACAACGGTCATTGATGTAGAACATGGTTATATGTCGAATGTGGTTTGATGGGAAATCACCAGTTGCTGCCACCACTACCAGGGTTTGTTACTGTTAGAAATTTTTATAGTAGACAATGGCTTCAATAGACGTAGATATGATTCCTGTGCTCTCTACCGAGGGTTCCAGCTCTCAAGTCGTACCAAGAAATTCCACCAATAAAGCCAAACATTTCAAAATCAAGAAGTGGAATGGTGTTGAGTGTGTGAGGGAGGAGTGGGATGGACGAATGGATTAACACAAGCGAGAGGATTCAACCTCTCTGATACCACTGGAATGTAAAATAATTACGTAGCTATAATTTTTTTATGTAGATTTGTACTTCATAGGATAAGTAAGTAAATTGAATTGATATGATATGAATGGTGTTTTACATTCCCTCAGACGGTGTGCCTAAATAGGCATTGACTGGTCACGAGGGATGATTGGGAATGTCTTTTGACCTTTCACTTCATAATTAATTTTATTTAATGTTAATTTACTAATTTAATTAATTAATTATTAATTTATCATATTATGAAGTATTTATTCATAACAATTACATAAATGAACAAGTCTTGGATGATACAAATGAAAAAACCTACCTTCTATATATAGGAGTCTAGGGGGTCACAATATAACAATATGGGGACTACATGGGGCTACACCTATGGGGCACAATAATAAAAATATGGGGAATACATGGGAACAAAAATAACAATAATGGGGATACACTAACAATAAAAACAACACTCTGGTGCTGGACATAGGAAGAAATTCAATTCCTTGGCTATCTTACAATGAGTAAAATTATGTGGAGTACTACCTAATTCAATCAACATTGGTACCTTTTTCTTCTTGATATGTCCTTCTATCTTGAGATTTTGTGGAGTGGTAATTCATACCAATGCATTACAAGAAATGGTCAGATTCATTTCTTCTTTCTATAAGGTTAGTTCCTAGTGTATATCCTCTTATTTTGAATTTTTTTGTTCCTCTTCTTCCTCCTCTTCACAATCTATGTAAACTAATTTCTTCTCAACACGCTTATGACCTTTAGTGTATTTTCTATCACAACTATAACAAAGCCTTTTTTCTATTTTTTCTTCCAATTGTTGTGGTGTCAACCTTATAGGTTGTGGAAGGCTAGGACCAACAACACTTCCATATTTATAGTTTTGAGTGGTAGGCTTCCTTGTTTCCATAATTTTTCTTTTAGTTTTTCTTACCAACCTGAATGCCTTCTCTAATGAATCGGGTTCCCAAAGGTGAAACTTGTGTTGGATGCTATCCTTTAAAGTCCCTATGAAGACATCAACCCTATGCTTCTATGGAATATCTGTTACCCTGATATTCAATTTTTGGATGTCCTCAATGTGCTCTCCCATTGAACCATTTTGTTTGAGATTTATCAATTGGCTAAAGAAGCTGTTGCTCTTTGTATCCTCATAATATGCTATCATTTCCTTTGTAAAAATTGACCAAGTGACAAGTGGTTTATGAGAAAAAATCCATCATTACCATACAAATTTATTTTGTTCTAAATATAAATTTGCAATGCGTACCTTTTGTGTGTGGTACACATTATGGAGATCAAAGTATTGCTCCATTTCTAGTATTCATGTTATTGGATCCTTGCCATCAAAATTCCTCATATCATTATTTGGAATATGGTGGGTCTTCAATCCAACACTAGAGGCTATGGAATCATGATTAACATTTTTTGTGTTCTCATCATGAGTTTCATCTAATACATTTTCGCAATTTGGAATCATTTCTTGTATCAACTTTGTCAAATCTTCTTTTAAACCATTCTTCAAATATTCCATGTTTCCTTTCATTTTTTCTTCTATAACATCAATATTATCTTTCATGTCATCCTTCAAACCATCCATATTAGCTTCCATGTCTTCTTTTAGACCATCTATGTCATCTTTGGTTTCTCTTTGTGAGATCAAACTTTGGTGCACTTGGTCCCATAATTTTGATATATCATGCTACATTTATTCCTATTCATGCATCATTGTACAGTTTTTTGAGGGCTTAATGGGTGTAGAATTCTTTTTTGGAGGCATTTTAGAACCCAATACAAATATATATGCTTCAATATGCTCTTGGATCACTTCAAACTGGTTTTTCAAACAAAACTTATGCATTTTTTTTTTAAATACACACATTTTTCTTGCTTTTAGGAGCTCGATCTTGAAACGGTTATAACTCTGTAATTTCAAATCTCCAACATCTGAACTTTGTTTTTGTGGTATCCCTATGAGTCTTCTTTCAAATTCCATAGGTAAGACCTAATTTTGATTTTTCAAGATAAAGTTATGCCCAATATTCCAAATGACCTAATTATGGACTAGTTCAGTAAAGCAAACTTCTGCAATGTGCCACGTGTCACTATTTTGACTTTCAGCCCTAAAATTGATAAAAAGGAAACAAAAGTCCGTTTGATTTTAGCCACTTTTTACATAACTCAAATCTAGTGTCTGAAATGAAAGTTATGATGCTTTTCCCCTAGTCACCTGTTTGAGATGAAATACTGGAGCTTGCAAAACCCTAACTTCCTTAGATCATATCTCTAAAAATATAGAGAAATAAGATCTGAAATTTTTATACGAAGTTCCTCAGGATTTTAGATTCTCGTGATAAAAATTTCAGCTTTTGAACCTTCGTATAAAACAAATTATAGAAGAAATTCCAAAATGACCTGTTTGCAGCAGTGAAACCCTAGAATCCAAAGCTCTGAAACCAAATGTTATGCAACCAACTCACAAAATAGAAGAAAATATAGATCAACGACTCATAAATCAACCTCTTCGAGGGGGAAACCTCCTTCAAATTACATAAATGAACAATTCCTGGATGATACAAATGAAAAAACCTAACTTCTATATATAAGAGTTTAAGGGTTCACAATATAACAACATGTGAACCACATGGGTAGAAAAATAACAATAATGGGGCTACACCTATGGGGCACAATAATAATAATATGGGGAATAAATGGGCACTACAATAAAAATAATGGGGCTACATTAACAATAACAATAAGGGGCTACACTAGTATTACAGGGACCTAACATAACTTAAAACAAATATACATAAATATTTTCCCCTAGATCCCAAAAGCGAGACTACCAGATTTATTTTTCATTATATTCATTTCAATGTTACAATACTTATATATACATTCTGAATAATTCATAAAACCCAATCCAATAACCCTATATTATAACATAACCATAGTTCCCTTGATTAGATCTACAAAATACCATGGGCAGAAAACCACCATGCCCAAACCATGTGCAAATCCCATGCAAAAAACCATGGGTAAGTACACCAACCATCTTTGGATCCACCCAAATATTATTGGGTCCGCATAAAAAAAAATCCCAAGGCATTTCCCCAAACCCTCTCATGGAAAGAACATAACACATACCCAAAAAAACCAAGGATTCCCTCAGTAAGAGGGAGAAGGATATGAAGGGATATTTTTGTCAGGTATACTTATGTTAAAAGTTTATTATCTTTATTATTTTTGCTACTACATCAAATGGATGTAGAGATAATATTCTTTATTGAAATAAGAAATGTATGTAACAACTACCTCAAGATTTTAAGGTATATGAAGAAATATTATACTTGTAAATAAAATGAAATATTTCTATAGACTCCTCCTAGATTTATGAATGAAGGTTGATCCTACATGATTTGTTTTCTGATGAAAGTAGAAGAACTCATGTGTCAGACAAAGTTGCATTGAACAAATGTAATGTTCCAAATGGGGAAAAATAAGCTCAGTAGGGAATATATTAATATATTCCTCTATGGATGCATAGTAGTATGGAAACAAACTAGCAACCTATAAACCAGAGATAGATTGAAGGGGCTTTTACTAGATGTGTCACCTCTAAAGAGAGGGTGAGATCTAGAGGCTACCTGGCCCGTTTCATACTCTGTCTATAGAAATAGGTGCAGCACAGCAAGGGTGGAAATAACACACTCCAAATGGAGTTTGCAACCCTTGGGATTCTTATATATTTATATCTAAAGAAGGGATCCAAAGAGGAGCAAAAACCAAACAAGGAAGGAGCGGGAAATTTCTACTTCAGGAAATTCAATAAGAGGCTCAGTGAGGACGCTGTATAAGAAAATGGGTGCAAGAATAATGCAGGTCAGCACTTGGTTCCCCTATATTAGGCTATGTGGGACTTATGTGGTGAATTTCAGGAAAAAAAAATGAGTTTAAGACCCTTAAACAGATCTCCCACGAAGCTGACTAGCTAAAAATCAGCTAATGAGAAGATTTGCTGCAACAAGGTGTTGAAGCCTAGAAAATCTCTGCTTCAAACATCGGGGAAAACCACCCGGTCGGGACCTTAAGGAAGCTCCTTTTCCGTTTGGTGTGGTGGCTCTGACTGGATTTAAAGGACCAGTTTCCTTATAACAAAATGGATTGGATTGGATGGATGGAAATGGGACTAAACTAATTGAAATAAAAATATCTAATTTAAGCTAAATACTGATAAAGAAATTCTAATACTAACCCGGGTAGCTATATGTGAATACAACTTAAGATTGTTCCAATTTAACAATAACCATGAAAATGTATTATTAATTAAATTGAAAAATGCAGAAACAAATAAAGATAACTCTGTTTAAGAAATTAAACATAGTTATATAAACATATTGCATTCATCATTGTATACCATTTACATGTAATTATGAAAAATAACGTTTCAATTATACTCAGAAATGATATATAAAAGAAAGCGTTGTGAAAACCAATATACATATAAATGATAGCAATTTTAAAACGAATATCATAAAACAAAAGAGATCAACAGTGAACAGATAGAAATACCTTGTTCATCTTGAAGAATTTCAAATGCATTTTGATACTCTATCCAGTAATTATAATGCAAAACCAAATTCCAAGGTACAGAAATGCAACACTTCAAAGATAATTCCGCATGAAAATCACCAGATGTGATCCTTTTCAAAAATATATAAGACAATGGAGTACAGAAATGCAATCTCCAAGTCCAAAAATATTAAGATCCAGGACCCCTCTCTAAATGCATGAGAGGGGTTTAAATACTACTTAACTAACTCTAAAAATAGTTTATTACAAAAATTAAGGATTTGGTTCAATGACCGTCCTTTTCCTAGGCTAAAATACAGTGAAATCAAAACTAAATCTATCTATCTATTAACTTGATCTTTTAGCTTGCAGGCATCCAACATAGTTTTGAGAAGATGCGGTTGACCGACTTCAGAATTCAACTGTCCTGAAAAGACAGAGTCGGCAAGCGTAGGAGAAATCTTCTCTGTAGCATTGATGATACAATTGAGCACACTGTGCTGACTGTGTGGCTTTACCAAGTACATCCAGTATGAGTCCCAATTCAATCTTGTCAGCCCTTGGATGGATTTTTCTCTTTCTTCTGCCTTTTGCCTCCATTCTGTTTGCAGTTGATTTGCCTGTGGGAGATATCCTGGAATAGTTTCAGAAATCAAGTTAGCTTTGTGTAAATTGTCATTTACACAATCATTGAGAGTGTTTTCCGCTGTAGATGCCTCCTCTGCTGCCTTTTCTACCCTTCCGATTTGTGCATCCCAATTATTAAACAGTATTTCTTTATGGTTCTCATTAATGATGGGTGCACCAGCTTTTCTGCCTTCTTCAGTCTTTTGCCATGCTAGATAATCATTGATCTTTTCATTAATCAAATCATAATCATTTCGTAAATCTACGACATGATTTGTGATTTTATCGCTTTCTTGGCACAAAGAATTCCATTGCAATATTTTTTGGCAGAAAACTTCCTCTTGTTGCAGTAGTTGATTGTTCAAAGAGATGGTTTCTGAAATGAATTCTGGAAGCTTAGGATCATCCTTATGCTGTTCTTGGATTTCTTGAAGTTGTTGCTGTAACTCTTCAAGTTTTAATTGTGCTTCCTGATTGGCCTGTACCTGTTGCAATTGTTGTTGCAGAGCCTTTATCTGTTCTTCTTTTTCATCCAACAAAAGTTGTATCTCAACTGCTTTATCAATTGTTGCAGAAGCATAAGCTCCTGTTATTTGAGATAAATAAGGATGACAGAGAAGCAGTATGTGATCTTTCCACAAAACATCTACTTGTTCCGTTCCGTATACTGTAGCCTTCTATTTTTCTCTTTTTTTCCTTTGTCTCTTTACTACCGCTTGTATTTTGGGCTATAAAATACATCCGTAGGAGGAATGTCCTCAGAGCTAAGCACTTCAGGAAGGTGATTGTGGCGGCTCACATCGCGTCGTGTCGCTTGTTCCTCGCGTTCAGTCTTGGTTGTCCGGGATGTGTCCGTGACATTCGTCCTTCTACATTAATCAATTGATTAAAGGTTTCCCATTCTTTATCTATGCAACTCAATGTGACCCCATGTTACTGGATATCGTGAGGAGGATTTGTCTGTTGAGGAGTCAAAATTTGCTGCTGAGCAAGTTCTTTTGATTGTGCAGAATCCTTAATAGATTCTTCCATTTTATCTTCCTTTTCTTTAGACTTGTTGGAGTGTTCAGAATCTCTATCAGATTTTGATTTAGATTTACCTGTACTTGAACTACCGTTAAGACTAACACTAGGAGTTTGCTCCCTTGCGGGCTCTAAGCGTAGATTATCCAAAGGAATAGGAATTAGTCTCCTTTCTCTGTACAGCTTTAATTCCTGGAAATCCTCTGGAGATAGCTACGCTTTAGCTGAATTCAAAACCTCTTTGAATGAATTTCTTGCTTGGAACATATCATCAAAAAGATCCTATCCCCCGGAAAATTCCCTTACTTTGATTGCATTGGTAAAATTCTTAACAATATCATTGGGGTCGAATAACCTTCTCGAGAATTTGAACAGCTGTAGGCATGTAACGTTGCCTATCTCTTGAAATGCATGACCAATATCAAACAGTGAAAATGTTCCACATTTTATGGGAAATTGTGGCCAATTGCCCTTTTTCTTGTCTTTTAAATCTTTTGTTATACCTCCCTGGCCACAGGTCTGATAGGCAATTTCCTGAGCTACAAGTCTATCTGGAACATATAAGGGTAAAACATGGGGAGAAGCGTAACTTCCAAAAACCCTAATATAGGTGAACAATTCTTCTCCAAACCATCTCGCGACAGGGAGAATATCAACCTCTGTTTCCGAGGATAACCTCGGGGCATCCTTATTATACAATGTTCTGTACAATGGCAGCATTATTCCATGAAAAATTTGGTAAAAATGGGGGACAAACTTAGACTCCCAGAGTTCTTTATGGTACACATGAATGGGCAAAGGATCGTGGATAGTCCATTTCCAGCCCATCACAGGGAATTTAGAGACATAGCAGATGGCGTCCATGACATAAGCAGATAAATAAAAAGGCGGATAAACCCACTGAGAAACATTTCGTTTAGACCGGTATTGAAAAATAGCAGTGGTGAGATTATCAGATAGGATTTTGGCCCAGTCTACAATTGTAGAATTAACAGCCGCATTCAACAAAGGAAGCCATTCGGGTAATATCATATTTATGTCAGGCTTTCCAAAAAGCCTGCATAACATGGCAGTAGTAAAACAATAAGGAGAGGTAAGTGAACCCGTGCTGTACATACCTTGTTTATTCTTCTTCAATGGTTCACTTCTTTTGGTCCACTCCTTTGTGCATTCTGCCAAATTTGAGTGTTCTTTGGAAAATTCTTCCATAAATTGCTTGTTGAAAGTCGCCTGAGGTTCTGGCAGCTTATACATTAATCTCATATCTTCTATGGTGAATGACCCGATTAGTTCTTCAGATGGAGTTCTGAATTGTCTGTCTGAAATATCTGTGCTATCCAACACCCATCTCACCATGTCGGTGTATGGGAGAATCCTTGGCCTTGCTGCTATTCTATGCAGGAATGAGCAAGCCAAGTCTCTAAGGGTTGCTTCAAACGTATCCTTTGAACCTACTGTAGCTGCAACTTTTATCACCACAGGGTTTTCATCTTCTAACAGTTGATACATTCCCTCCCAAGTGGATATACCGGCATCCTTGTTACAGGCGGTGTCTGCATATAGCGAAGCCATTTCTTTGTTTTCTGAACTTGAGCTCTTCTCCTTCTTACCCATAGTGTTTAGCGGAAGCTTTGTATAGTTGTCTGTTCCTTCGTGCCTGCGTTTTACGAATAAATGAGAGTAATGATATAAGAAAGGTGATGAGACTGTTTTGAATGTGAAAGCGGATGAAATATAATATTTAAATTGTGAAACGACTTTCAATCTAAACACAATCTCTTTTCACAATAATAATCAATCCAATCATTTAATATAATCATTAAAGCACATAACGGATTTGACATATGGGAAGATTGCCTTGGGATAGCGCGCCTACATGAATCTGCGACATTGCGATCTGTGATTTGCTGCGAAATATCACAATATCGCAAAATGAAGTCATCGCAGTCATAAAAATATCGCAAAAGTGGAAATTGCGCAATAGCGCAAAAGCACATATCGCAAAAGCGCAATAGCGCAAAATCGCAAAAGCGCACAATCGCAAAAGCGCACAATCGCAAAAGCACACAATCGCAAAAGCCCAGAATTGATAAGAGCGCAAAAGATATTTATTAATCATTTCTATTTTCTGTGCTATGTGATCTGCGATCAATGCGTTTTATATATACTATTTTGTTATGGATGTGCTATCTTGTTTCAAGAGAAATTTTATTATAATCTATCATAAACATAAGTGTTTCTAAATATTCTTTCTAAGGGATTTCTATAAGTTTATGATAGAAAGTTTTATTTGAAAGGCAAACAAATCCTAATTGATTTTTTTGGATTTTTAACTAAGGGTCCCCATTTATTTAGTATTATTACTAATAATAAATAAAAGGGGGGTTGTTGCTGGTCACAACAATTGGCGATTCACTAAAAGAAATAGTTATCTCTAAAAAAATAAAATGAACATTCTATCTTTAGTAAGTAAAGGTTTTTAAAGATAATGAAAACTATCTTAGGATAATTCAAATAAAATGCTGCTATGAAAAAGAAAAATAAAAATCATTTCATAATTTCTGTCTAATTCCTTAAGAAATAAAAACATTTTGGGTTATATCAAGCTTTGATTGGTGTTAATAATGAAGTAAATGGATCTCTCCAAGTTTTGGTTTTATAATATACTCTATTCCCATAGGTATTGCCTCTGCTGCCAGCAAACGTTCATAGTCTCGACAGGGTTACCTTTAAACCATTAACCATTCATTGTCCCATCCAATTAAAATTATGACTTTTTAAAAGATAAATTCATAAGACCTATTATCTCATGTTTTTGTCTTTTATTTATTTTTATTCTTAAGAGCCATTGTTCTGGTTTGGCAGCCAGTTAATAACAATGTCATTCACTAGTTATAATTAAACTGAACAAGCTGGCTTGTGATGAGACCCCTTGTCTTATATTTATAAGCCATTACCCTGTTTTGGTATGCAATATTGGTAATGTCAGTTTTATTACTCCTGGTAATGTCAGTTTTTATTACTCCTTATGAACATGGTAAGTCGGCTCGTGATGAGACCTCTTATCTCTTAAAATTTTCGTATAATTTCTTAGAATTACATTCTAAAAAATCACAACTTAAATGGATGGGGTGAAATAGTTTTATCCTTAAGAATCAATGGATGACAATTTTTAGAGTTTTTGAATTCCAAAACTTTGAAAAAATCTATACTTTGATAGATAACCTTTCTCTGCTTAATAAACTTTATAATGCTTTACATTTTCTTCAAGTTTTCAAAAGATCATGTAAATGATTGAAATAATCTTTTCAAAGTTTAACATCTTATTTTAAACTATTCAAAAACTGTGATCATTACTTTAAAAAAAAAATATTTACACAAAATAAATATTTATAATATTTTTCCGAAGAAATTTTCTCAAATAGTAAACAGTCAATTAGAGACTCATAAACAACCTTTATTTTTAAAAACAAAAATAATCAAAAACTTTTGCAGAAAGAAATATGTACAATTTAAGAAGGGGTTACCTCCTTATGAAAAGAATTTCTTCAAGATAAGCCCATTTACAGGAAGAGACTCTCTCTTACCTGTTAAATCTTGGAGAATGAATGTATTTGAGCTTATCTTCTCAACGATCTGAAATGGTCCAAGCCACATTTTCTGAAATTTGGTATGTTTACCTTTTTCTTCGTGTGCTTTATCCCATTTCAAAACGAGATCACCAATTGACAAATTTTTTGAGCCGGTAGAACTTGCATCAAAAGAAGATTTTACAAATTGTTGATGTTTTTCATGAGTAATTTTTGCTTTATCCCTATCTTCTTCTAGTTTAAGGATTTGATCATATCTCAATTGAATGGATGATGAAGGATTTTCTTCAATAAAATGCACTAGGGCTAATGATGGAAGAGTTAAATTTGATGGTATCATAGCTTCTTTTCCATAAACCAGATTGAAAGGTGAAGTCCCTATTGAAGCTTTTTCAGTGATACGATCAGCCCATAACGCAAAGATTAAAGATTTGTGCCAATTCTTTTGATTTTGATCAACGGTCCTTTTAATGATTTTGATAAGGTTTTTATTAGTGGATTCGGCCAAACCATTACCTTGTGGATAATAATTTGCTGAATATTTTAATTTAAAACCTCTTTTGACTGCAAATTCAATTAAACTATTTCCAGAGAAGTAAGATGCATTATCAAAGACAAGATCTTGAGGTACACCAAACCTGGTTATGATGAATTGATCTATGAAATCAATAATTGCATCAGAATTGGCTACCTTCAACGGAATTGCCTCTACCCATTTTGTAAAGTAATCAGTTGCAGTAAGGATGTACTTGTGCTGTTTGGAAGAATGAGGTACTATCTCACCAATAATGTCAAGCCCCCATTGTTTGAATGGTTGCTCAATAGTTACTGGTTGCAAAGGAAAAGCTGGTTTCCTTTGTCTTCCACTTGCAGTTTGACAAATTTGGCACTTTCTTACGTAATCATGCGTATCTTTAAAAAGGGTAGGCCAGTAATAACCAGCGCGAATTATTTTGTGAGCCATGGTATCACCTCCAAAATGACCTCCTGCTGGTCCATCATGCAATTCCTGCAAAACCTTTTCAGCTTCAGTCTTTTCCAAACATCTTAATAAAATTGAATCATAATTTTTTCTAAATAACACATTATCAATGATCTGGTATTTAATAGCCTTTAACCTTAAAGCGCGTTTACTCTTATAGCTAAGATTAGAAGGAGCATACCCATTTTTCAAGTAATAGATAAGATCAGCATACTGAGATCCAGAATTTGTAACACTTATCTGACTTACTTGAATATCTTGATTTGAATCTTGATTTTCTGGTATGTTATGAGCTCCTGCCAATAATCTGCAAAAACTTTGTCCTCTAACAATCTTAGCTGGTTTAATATCAATATCATATTCTTGCAAGGTTGTTACCCAGTTAGCTCTCTTTTCTCCTACTTCTTTTTGAATTAATAATTGCCTCACTACAGAGAATGGGACAATGATTTTTGTATGTGTTTTCAAGAGAAAAGGTCTGAAATGTTTGATTGATTTAAACACAACAAAGGCTTGTTTTTCAACATCAGAATAATTAAGCTCAGCTCCTTGCATATTCGAGCTAAAGAAAGAAATAGGTGCTTCGATTTCTTGATCATTGAGTTGTGTTAAAACGGCTGCATAGGATGTTTCAGTGGCCAGAGTATACAAAATAAAATATTTAGAAAAATCCGGGGTATTCAATGATGGTGCATTAATGATTTCTCGTTTGATTGAATCAAAAGCTTCTTTTTCTTTATGCGTCCATTTGAATATTGAATTCTTCTTGATCATATTTTGCATAGGTAAAACAATTAAAGAAAAATCAGGAATAAATCTTTTAACAAAATTTATCTGTCCAAGAAAAGATTGCATGGATTTTTTGTTATGTGGTAAAGAAATATCAAAAATTTCTTTCACTCTATCTGGATCAATATATATACCATCTTTTGACACAACAAATCCTAAGAGTTTTCCTTCATCTAAAGCAAAGAAAGATTTCTTGGGATTTAAGGAGATACCAAACTTTCTACATCTTTCAAATATTTGTTTTAAATCATGTAGATGATTGGCTCTCTTTTTTGAAAATATTGTTATGTCATCAAGATAAACAACAACTGATTTATTGATCAGACCTTTGAATGCTATATCCATGGCTCTTTGAAAAGTTGCTCTTGCATTTATTAGACCAAAAGGCATTTTCTGATAAGCATAAGTTCCCCATTTTGTTCTGAAAGTTGTTTTCAATCTGTCATCTGGATGAACTAAAACTTGATTATAGCCCGAAAATCCATCGAGAAAAGACATAAGTTCAGAACCAACTACCTTTTGAAGTATCTGTTCCATGGTTGGCAATGGGAAATTGTCTTTTAAACATGCCTTGTTTAAATTTCTGAAATCAATACAGATTCTTATATCACCATTCTTCTTCCTTACGGGTACCATATTGGAAACCCAATTAGAGTGCCTGACTGGAAAAATGATTTTGGCTTTCAAAAGTTTATTAAGTTCTGATTTGATTTGACTTTCGAGATTTGGATGAATCTTTCTCAACTTCTGTTGAACAGGTTTAATATCAGGAAGCATTGGAATTGTATGTTGAATAATCGAAGTATCATATGTTTTTAAATCATCGTAATTCCAAGAAAAAACGTTTTTATACTTGTTCAGCAGTTTAATGAATGCATTCCTTTCCTCCGGTGTTAAATTGAGTCCTAAGTTAACGTTTTGAGGTTTAGAATTAGAACCAAGATTTACTAATTCAAACTTCAAAGTGGAACTTTGGAGTTTCGTATTAACAACTTTCTTGAATCTGTCTCTAATGTCATATAAATCCTCTAATTTAACAACAGATTTTGGAATGGAGTTTTCATTACCTTTTGAAGTGATTTCTAAATCATGATCATCTTCGTCAATAATCTGCTCATCATATGATTTCTCTGAAGTCATGAAATTTAGAATATCTTGATCATGATAGAATACTCTCCAATTTGTAACATTATCTGGGACAGATGGACGAAAAATCAATTCTACAGAAAACCTATCAGGACTGCAATCTTCAGCAGGTAAAAGTTTAGATGCAACATTAGCTAACAAGTCAGCTGATGTATTCTGATTCCTAGGAATAGGAGAAATATTTAATGCTAAAAAATGAGTGGTGAGGTCTTGTACTAGGGTTTGATAGTGTTTAAGATGTCCTGAAAGGAAATGAATAGTATTCCTAACTTGTTTAATGACAATTTCGGAATCACCAAAAACTTTCAAGTATTTAACATCTAACCCTATAGCTTTATAAAGTCCTTGAACCAAAGCTTCATATTCTGCGGTATTGTTAGTACAGTCAAATTCTAATCTACATGACAGCATGGTTTTCTCCCCATTTGGATCAATTAGGATGCATCCAGCTCCAGCTCCATCACTAGATTTCGATCCATCAAAATATAATGACCAAAATAAAGAATTATCTATTGGCTTATCTACAATTACATCCGAAATATTTACAATTCTGGAAGTATCAGATTGTGAAAAATTTTCTATCTGAGAAACAAAAGTATTTACAAAAAAAGGTGATTGAGGAGCTTTGAAATTTCCAAGAAATGATTCAGCAGAATAACCTCCAAGAATATCGTTGTTGAATGCTACAGGTTCATTAGGTTGTTCAAATTCAGTGACAGTGTGCATCATATGTTTTTCTCGTTCAATTTTGATTTGATTTGGTTTCCATTTGTAGGGAAGCCACATGTGTGAATAATCGGTTGAGATATAACCATTAAGTTTAGCAGACCAGTCCCTGCTCAAGATTAATCCATAGAATTCAGGAATATCAACAATTAGAATATCAATTCTTTGGACAATCCTAGGATCTGAGGCTAATCTGATAGTAACTGAATTGATTTCTCCTACCACTTGGACTTTAGAGCAATCCAACTGAATGATATGAACTGCTGATCTCTGTGGTTCAATATTCAATTTAGCACAGACAGAAGTAGGCATTATATTGGAGGAAGCTCCAGAATCAATCAAACAATTGTGCAGATTTTTATTGTACATCTCATAAGTCAAAAGAAAAGGAGGAGTTTGAGAATTTTACTTTTCCCCAATGAGCACAGTATCAGTAGCATCTACCTTATCTGGTGGCTTACCAGTTCCTCTTGCTGCTTTTGCAACTACACCGCTTGGTAAAGGAGCAATTGGTGTAGCGTTTAATTCTTTCAATAACAACTTTTGCTGGTGTTTCAGTTTGCTGAGTTCATGTAAAGAAATGTTGGCTTTAATCTTTTTCATGTCTTCAACAATATTGTATTCCATAGGATCTGACACTACTAAAGTTTTCGTTGTTGATGTGAGAGGATTAGAAGAAGATGGCTGATTTTGAGTAGGTAATAGAGAAGTTTTCTTTACAGTGGGTTTGTCTTTGGTACTTGGAGTTGTAATTTTATTTTTCGAAACTGTTTGCACTGGTTCTGCTGTAGATTTACTCCTAGTACTTATAGGCATAGCTTCTTCACTATCAGAATTAGGGAGAATAAAATCCCACATTCCATTTAATTCAGCTATTTCTTCATTTTCGTCTTCTTGATCTGATACTATAGATGTATCTTCTTCTTCTTCTTCTGACTCTGACTCTGCATTAGAGATTACATTAGGAGATTTAGATTCAACTTGGTTTCTTCTGAAATTTCGGAATGGTTTCTTGGTAGAAGTTTCAGCCACTTGTTTTTTAATTTCAACCATTTCATTTGACATGGTTTTAAGAACTTTCTGTAAACCTTCCATGTCATATGGATCTTTGGTCTTTTTCTTTGAATCATCTCTGAAGCTGACCTTCTTTGATTTTCTTTCTTCAATAGCATTTTTCTTTTCCAGAGAAGTGATACGTTTTTCTACTGCAATAGCTTCTTTCATATTCTCAGCCAATGTAGGCTTTGCAGCTCTGTCTACAAAAATTGCTATGTTTGAGGGTAAGGCAGTTATATACCATTCGATTTTGACTTGCTCACTAGGTTGTGAATCTGTATGAATTTTGTTCAAGAGTTTGTTGAATCTAGCATTGAATTCTTTTATAGGTTCCTTGGGTTCTATTTTCAAATTTGAGAGATCATTGAGTAAAGTTGCAATTGATCGATCATCTCCAAATTTGGTCAAAAAATGATCTGCAAAAATGTCCCAACTTGTTATAGATCCCGATGGTAATGAAAAATACCATGATCCTGCTACTCCCTGAAGAGTATATGGGAATAATATAACTACAACATCTTCATGTATGACTCCATTCAAATTAATAGCCAGCATAAAATTATTGATATGTTCTTCAGCTTGAATGTTAAGATCTGGGCTAAACTTTGGAAGCCATTTTCCAGGATTGTCTGGTAAATCATGTAAAGGTGCAGCCATGTTGACTGCTCCTGGAGTAGACCATGGTCTCTATGCCATTATTGGGAGGACTATTGGAGGAATAGTAGAAACTGGTGAAATTTGAATAGAAGTGGTTGGAATAGATGATTTTGAAATTGATGAGGATTGAGTAGAAGATGTTTGTGGAGATGATGATTGAAGAGATGATGATGAAACAACTGCACTTTGTTGAGTTGTGCTTTTGGAAACAGGTGATTGAATATGAGATGATGAACTTGTATCACTTTCTGTTTCTTATTGAATTCTTTTTGTTTTTCCCTTACTAGGTAAAGGAAATTCTTTTAGAGGAATACCAAGTTTTTCACTTTGCAACCTAGTAAGAGGTTTTGAAGGAATAAATTTTGAGCTTACACTACCTTCAGATATTTCAGACTCTTCCAAAGATAATGACAATCATTTCAATTTATGAATTAGATCTTGAACTTCAGGAGACTCAGGATGTTGTTTGTCTGAATGTTTTGAGATTTTGGTAGTGGGTGTCTGAATATTTTCTGCAATTTCTTCTCTAGGATTTTGAATTTCAGAAGAAATTGAAGAATTTATTGAGGGTGTTTTGCTCTCAGAATGGCTTGTGGATAAATATTTACTTTCCATTCATACCTCATGCCCTCCTTCTAGCGCCAAAAATGTTGAAGCCTAGAAAATCTCTGCTTCAAACATCGGGGAAAACCACCCGGTCGGGACCTTAAGACAGCTCCTTTTCCGTTTGGTGTGGTGGCTCCAACTGGATTTAAAGGACCAGTTTCCTTGTAACTAAATGGATTGGATTGGATCGGTGGAAATGGGACTAAACTAACTGAAATAAAACTATCTAATTTAAGCTAAATACTGATAAAGAAATTCTAGCACTAACCCGGGTAGCTATATGTGAATACAACTTAAGATTGTTTCAATTCAACAATAACCATAAAAATGTATTATTAATTAAATTGAAATATGCAGAAACAAATAAAGATAACTCTGTTTAAGAAATTAAACAGAGTTATATAAACACATTGCATTCATCATTGTATATCATTTACATGTAACTATGAAAAATAACGTTTCAATTATACTCAGAAATGATATATAAAAGGAAGCGTTGTTAAAACAAATATACATATAAATGATAGCAATTTTAAAACGAATATCATAAAACAAAAGAGATCAACCGTGAACAGATAGAAATACCTTGTTCATCTTGAAGACTTTCAAATGCAATCTGATACTCTATCCAATAACTCTAATGCAAAACCAAATTCCAAGGTACAGAAATGCAACACTTCAAAGATAGTTTCGCATGAAAATCACCAGATGTGATCCTTTTCAAAAAATATATAAGACAATGGAGTACATAAATGAAATCTCCAAGTCCAAAAATATTAAGATCCAGGACCCCTCTCTAAATGCATGAGAGGGGTTTAAATACTACTTAACTAACTCTAAAAATAGTTTATTACAAAAATTAAGGATTCGGTTCAATGATCGTCCTTTTCCTAGGCTAAAATATAGTGAAATTAAAAATAAATCTATCTATCTATTAACTTGATCTTTAAGCTTGCAGGCATCCAGCATAGTTTTGAGAAGATGCGGTTGACCGACTTCAGAATTCAACTGTCCTGAAAAGACAGAGTCGGCAAGCATAGGAGCAATCTTCTCTGTAGCATTGATGATACAATTGAGTGCACTGTGCTGACTGTGTGGCTTTACCAAGTACATCCAGTATGAGTCCCAATTCAATCTTGTCAGCCCTTGGATGGATTTTGCTCTTTCTTCTGCCTTTTGCCTCCATTCTGTTTGCAGTTGATTTTCCTGTGGGAGATATCCTGGAATAGTTTCAGAAATCAAGTTAGCTTTGTGTAAATTGTCATTTACACAATCAGTGAGAGTGTTTGCCGCTGTAGATGCCTCCTCTGTTGCCTTTTATGCCCTTCTGATTTGTGCATCCCAATTATTAAACAATATTTCTTTATGGTTCTCGTTAATGATGGGTGCACCAGCTTTTCTGCCTTCTTCTGTCTTTTGCCATGCTAGATAATCATTGATCTTTTCATTAATCAAATCATAATCATTTCGTAAATCTACGAAATGATTTGTGATTTTATCGCTTTCTTGGCACAAAGAATTCCATTGCAATATTTTTTGGCAGAAAACTTCCTCTTGTTGCAGTAGTTGATTGTTCAAAGAGATGGTTTCTGAAATGAATTTTGGAAGCTTAGGATCATCCTTATGATGTTCTTGGATAATCTGTATTTGTTTGTCTTTATCAGCCAGACTTTTTTATTGTCCTGTTTTCATTTCTTGAAGTTGCTGTTGTAACTCTTCAAGTTTTAATTGTGCTTCCTTATTGGCCTGTACCAATTGCAATTGCTGTTGCAGAGCCTTTATCTGTTCTTCTTTTTCATCCAACAAAAGTTTTATCTCAACTTCTTTATCAATTGTTGCAGAAGCATAAGCTCCTATTATTTGAGATAACTTAATGAGATTATGAGTAGGCTCTGTGGCAGGATCTTTCCACAAAACATTTATTTGTTCTGGTTCAGTAGGAATTGCACTTTCTATTTTTCTCTTTTTCCTTTGTCTCTTTACTACTGCTTTGTATTTTGGGCTATAAAATACATCCAGAGGAGGAATGTATTCTACATTAAGTACAATTTCAGAGGAGGGTGTGATTGGTATGTGCTCTGTTACTGCGGCTGTGCTGCTTGTTCCTGTGTTCAAAACTTTGGTTGTCTGGACAGGGGTCTGTACATTCTGTCCTTCTACATTAATCAATTGATTAAAGGTTTCCCATTCTTCATCTAACTCAATGGTGACTGGCTGTTGCTGTACATTGGGTGGAGGAGGATTTTTTTGTTGAGAAGTCAAAATTTGTTGTTGAGTAAGCTCTTTAGATTGTGCATAATATTTAATGGATTCTTCCATTTTATCTTCCTTTTCTTTAGACTTATTGGAGTGTTCAGAATCTCTGTCAGATTTTGATTTGGATTTACCTGTACTTGAACTGCCATTAAGACTAACACTAGGAGTTTGCTCCCTTGCGGGCTCTAAGCGTAGATTATCCAAAGGAATAGGAATTAGTCTCCTTTCTCTGTACAGCTTGAATTCCTGAAAATCCTCTGGAGATAGTTGCGCTTTAGCTGAATTCAAAACCTCTTTGAATGAATTTATTGCTTGGAACATATCATCAAAAAGATCCTGCTCCCCGACAAATTCCCTTACTTTGATTGCATTGGTAAAATTCTTAACAATATCATTTGGGTCAAACAACCTTCTTGAGAATTTGAACAGCTGTAGCCATGCAACGTTGCCTATCTCTTGAAATGCATGACCAATATCCAACAGTGAAAATGTTCCACATTTTATGGGAAATTGTGGCCAAATGCCCTTTTTCTTGTCTTTTAAATCTTTTGTTATACCTCCCTGGCCACAAGTCTGATAAGCAATTTCCTGAGCTACAAGTCTATCTGGAACATATAAGGGTAAAACATGGGGAGAAGCATAACTTCCAAAAACCCTAATATAGGTGAACAATTCTTGTCCAAACCATCTTGTGACGGGGAGAATATCAACCTCTGTTTCTGAGGATAACCTCGGGGCATCCTTATTATACAATGTTCTGTACAATGGCAGCATTATTCCATGACAAATTTGGTAAAAATGGGGGACAAACTTAGACTCCCATAGTTCTTTATGGTATACATGAATGGGCAATGGATCGTGGATAGTCCATTTCCAACCCATCACAGGAAATTTAGAGACATAGTAGATGGCGTCCATGACATAAGCAGATAAATAAAAAGGCGGATAAACCCGCTGGGAAACATTTCGTTTAGACCGGTAATGAAAAATAGCAGTGGTGAGATTATCAGATAGGATTTTGGCCCAATCTACAATTGTAGAATTAACAGCCACATTCAACAAAGGAAGCCATTCGGGTAATATCATATTTATGTCAGGCTTTCCAAAAAGCCTACATAACATGGCAGCAGTAAAACAATAAGGAGAGGTAAGTGAACCCATGCTGTACATACCTTGTTTGTTTTTCTTCAATGGTTCACTTCTTTTGGTCCACTCCTTTGTGCATTCTTCCAAATTTGAGTGTTCTTTGACAAACTCTTCCATAAATTTCTTGTTGAAAGTTGCCTGAGGTTCTGGCAGCTTATACATTAATCTCAGATCTTCTATGGTGAATGACCCAATTAGCTCTTCAGATGGAGTTCTGAATTGTCTGTCTGAAATATCTGTACTATCCAGCACCCATCTCACCATGTTTATATATGGGAGAATCCTTGGCCTTGCTGCTATTCTATGCAGAAATGAGCAAGCCAAGTCTCTAAGGGTTGCTTCAGACGTATTCTTTGAACCTGCTGTAGCTGCAACTTTTATCACCACAGGGTTATCATCTTCTAACAGATTATACATTCCCTCCCAAGTGGATATACCGACGTCCTTGTTACAGGCGGTGTCTGCGTATAGCGAAGCCATTTCTTTGTTCTCAGAATTTGAGCTCTTCTCCTTCTTACCCATAGTGTTTAGCGGAAGCTTTGTATAGTGGTTTGCTCCTTCGTGCCTGCGTTTTACGAATAAATGAGAGTAATGATATAAGAAAGGTGATGAGACTATTTTGAATGTGAAAGAGGATAAAATATAATATTTAAATTGTGAAACGACTTTCAATCTAAACACAATCTCTTTTCACATTAATAATCAATCCAATCATTTAATATAATCATTAAAGCACATAACGGATTTGACATATGGGAAGATTTCCTTGGGATAGCGCGCCTACATGAATCTGCGACATTGCGATCTGCGATTTGCTGCGCAATATCGCAATATTGCAATGTCGCAATATCGCAAAATGAAGTCATCGCAGTCATAAAAATATCGCAAAAGTGGAAATTGCATAATAACGCAAAAGCGCAATAGCGCAAAATCGCAAAAGCGCACAATTGCAAAAGCGCAGAATTGATAAGAGCGCAAAAGATATTTATTAATCATTTCTGTTTTCTGCGCTATGCGATCTGCGATCAATGCATTTTATATATACTTTTTTGTTATGGATGCGCTATCTTGTTTCAAGAGCAATTTTATTATAATCTATCATAAACTTAAGTGTTTCTAAATATTCTTTTTAAGGGATTTCTATAAGTTTATGATAGAAAGTTTTATTTGAAAGGAAAACAAATCCTAATTGATTTTTTTGGATTTTTAACTAAGGGTCCCCATTTATTTAGTATTATTACTAATAATATGGAAATCATATCTATGGCTGATATATGGCTGTAACATCAGATCCATACCAGATCTGGAAACTACTCAGCCTCTTTTACAAGACCCCTTTGGGGTTTTAACAAAATAATGCACTAGAAATTGTAGATCTGACTTTTTATACATGGGACTACAGAAAATTCCAGAAATAGCTGAAGATGATTTTTATTAAAATAAATATCAGATCTGAGCAATAGATATCATCAAGCTACAATGTGAATATTCAAGATGAGAGGCAAGCCTCAATCATCTGAGATCTATTACAAAGGGAAAATCAAATGATACTTGCAGCAACACATGAAATAATGCAGTACCCAAAGGGGCGGCGCTGTAGCTTGAACCAAATATGAAAATAGATGAAATGTACAGATCTAAAATCAAAATACAAGAGTGAGATCCTCTTCCGTGTGGTCACAAGACACCCTCCCTTAGAGAAATCTCCTCCAAAACAACTAGATCTTGCAGATCTAGTTCACCACTTGCTGCAACTCACAACAGCTGCAAAACCCTCAATAGGATCAGCGCTGCTACTAGAGGTGGAGCTTGGCCAACAATGCCAGATAGTGGAAAATGTAGTACAATGCCCTCCAAGAGCTTCTCAAGAAAGGGAGGAGAGTTCCTAAACAGGAAACCCTCTCTTTCTCTTTCTAAACAACGCAGAGAAAGGAGTTGCTCAAGCAACTTGAAATTCCAAATATGATCAACAACCTTTACATGAGCTCTCTCCTCCTTTTTATAACTTTAAGGGGTGCACAAACCCTAAACCACTTCAATGGACTTAACCCCTTTCACATTGGATCCCTCTTCTAAAACTGCGTTGGTTCTCTAAGGTGGTCCAATTTCTGTTCACACAGAAGTGGATTTGTTACAAAAGGCCTAGATTTATCCCTTTTCACATTGGGCATGTATTTATTCTTTGATTTAAGGAGTTTTTCATGTCCTCCTTTACATTTTATTCATCAACACATAAAATTAAGACAAAATGAAATGTTCCAATTAGCTTGGGCTAATTAGGAACATTACAACAAAATATTTTTTCTAAAGGGGGAAGTCAAGTCTTATCAAACCCTTGTCTTATCTTTAGAGGGATTTGACCTCAGAATTCAAGATGACATATATTTACTAGATAGAAGATACCATCAGTGGCAGAAAGAGAAAATTATGATTTCCATGGTAGGATCCGTTTAAGAAAGAATGCCTAGTTAGGGTAATCGATGTAGCCAAGATAATGGATCAAGTGAAGGAAGTAGATAATTTTATGGTTTACCCAAGGAATGTAGCTCAACATGTGTTGAAGTACTATCATGGTACAACTGGTCATGACCTAATCAGTTATGGTTTGAAGGATGTCTCTAATAGAGAAGTACAACATCAGGAATTCACATTGGGCAAGGAATGTTGAAGACAGAGAGAGTTTGTATATTACTTAAATTTGGGATCCATTATGATCTTTTGGATGAGAAGGAATTAGAAAATTGTTGCACTTAGTGTCTAAGTATATTGCAGCTTGGTTGGAAAGTTGAGAAGCAGTATGGCACCAAGTTGCATGATTGTTTGATCAAGTGTAGATGACAACTTGATGATAGGTCGATGCACCTTGATATATAGTACCAATACATGTTACAGGAAGAGAGTATTGAAACTTGAGTATATCTCCCTTGATGAGCAGACAACTTATATTCTAACAAAGCATATGTCCTAGGTGAAGTTTGTATACTTTGGGGACAAGCTTAGACTCGTGGAGAACCCTTCTTAGTGAGAGGGAGTACTAATGTGCCATCAATAGGGGCATGGCTTAGACTATTAATGAAAATAGGAGCATTGCCTAGAATTTTGATGAGTGGAAAATAGGGGCATGTCTTAGACTACTAGCGACAACAAGAGCATGGCCCAACTTGTTGATGAGTGGAAAACAGGTGCATGGCTCAAACATTAGATTGTTGATGAGTAGAAAACAGGGGTATGGATCAAACTGTTAGTGACAACAAGAAAATTGACCTAATTGTTGATGAGTGGACAACAAGGACATGTATCAAACTATTAATGATAACAAGAGCATGGCTTGGACTATTGATGAGTAGAAAATAGGATCACAACCTAGAATGTTGACGAGTGGAAAATAGGGTAATGGCTCAGACTCTCAGTGACAATAAGAGCATGGATTATATTGTTGATGAGTGGAAAAATATGGCATGACTCAGATTATTAGTGACAACAACATCATGGCCTAGACTATTGATGAGTGAAAAATAGAGGCGTGACTCGAACTATTAGTAACAACAAGAGCTTGGTCTGAACTGTTTATGGTTGGTCAACAGGGGTATGGATCTGACTATTGTTGAAAATAGGAGCATGACCTGGACTATTGGTGAGATAATGGCTTGGATTTTTGATAACAACAAGATCCTGGCCCAAACTATTGATGGGATGACAATAGGGGTATGGCTCAGACTATTGGTAATAACAAAAGCATGACCCAAACTGTTGTTGAGATAATGAATCAAATTATTGGTAACAACAAGAGCTTAGACCAAACTATTAGTGGGTGGAAAATAGGGGTATCGCTCAGAATATTGGTGACAATAGTATCATGACCTAGAATGTTGGTGAGATAGCACAGGGTACAAACATTCTTTAAAATAAATAATCTCTGATATCTAAACATGTATATCCCCAAATGGGAATGCAGCAGTGCATAAGCACAATACTAGAGTAGTAGTGAGAAATTATCTCATAAAATTTGTTGAGAAACACATGGCCATCAAATGGATGTAACAACAGCAAAAAGGAGGTCCTTTACACCATTCCAAATGAGGGAAAATGTAGCATTCAGTCCATAAAAATGTTATTACCAGAGAATTGCATTATAACAGAGAGAAATAATGTTGGGATCCCTTAGATTATGTAATATGGGACTCACACCCATAAAATATTTAGAAACAAATCTCCTTCGCTTGTTTAAACAGATCTCCCGGTCCCAATATGGCTCAAAAAGGCCCAAACCCCATGACTTACGTAATGTAGAAATTACTGAAGCATGAAAAGCGTGATTTTTAGAGGGTTTATACTACAACAGAATGGAAATAATAGATCTGGAGTTTATTTACTCAAATCATGAAGAAAAGTGGGGATCTAGCCCCTTTTACATATTCTGGAAATAACCCGGCAAGGGTTTCATGAAAGAACAATGTACAAGATGTTAGATCTATAGATCCAGATTTGAAAAATGAATTCTAACTGAAGCTTTGCATACATACAGCTGAATAATACAAGAATTGAAGGAGTATCCTTCTTACAAGGTTTCCGGGAGAAGGGTTGGCCCTTTCCATAAGAAACAAGCTCAAGATTGAGGGGATTGACCCTCACACTACAACTCTACAAGAAATGACGCAGTTCTTGCAAGGGACTGTGTTGTGGCTGATGGAAGTCCTTTGGCCAAGTTCCAAGATATGCAAATCTTCTCCTGAGCCTTCCTTATTGATCTCCCAAAGG
Source organism: Pinus albicaulis (assembly GCA_034641835.2). Classification (NCBI taxonomy): domain Eukaryota; kingdom Viridiplantae; phylum Streptophyta; class Pinopsida; order Pinales; family Pinaceae; genus Pinus; species Pinus albicaulis. The sequence continues at coordinate 272,596,361 of CM076577.1, read as the reverse complement.
AAAGGAGGCTCCCTCCTTTTAAAACTGAGTGCAAGAAGTGGTGTTGTGAACCCTCATTGCAAAACCCTGCAACACATCATTATACTGCTACAAAAATAACGCTGTAGTTGAAGGAGGATTCTTGGTCTCAAGCCTGGATGTGAGGCAAATCAGTGCAATCTCCTTCAAGAGGCCTCTCAAGAAATGAGAAGGATTCCTAAATAGGAAATCCTTGTGTTAAGAAGCACAACAACTCCACTAAACAACAAGAGGATGTAGAAAAGTCTAAACAGACAAATCAAATAACGTTCCAAAGATGTCTTGCTATGGCTGCCTTGCCCTCCTTTTATCCATGTGTGAGCTTTCTTGCCTTGGGCCCCACTCAATTAGGGTTTCCTCCACCAAGGAATCTTCCTCCCACTATCTCTGTGTTGTCTCACAAGATGCTCTCCACCTCCTATCTCGGCGCTGTTGACTTGGTCAAACTAGACCTTGTCCACATGGAAAAGTTCTTGTTCACACATGAAGGTGTGAAATGCAGCCTTTATGTTGATCCCTTTTCACATTATGAGGGATTTTATTTAGATTTTTATTATGCATGGGCCTCCTTACCCATTTATCCATCTCCTAAGTGAAATCAGCAAAATTTAATATTCCAATTTACTACATGCAAATTTTGGAATATGCAAATTTTGGAATATTACAGTCCTCCCCTCCCAAATGTTACTTGTCGTCAAGCAACTGCAAGGATAGAACTGAAGAGTCTCCCTTCCTCCTATTTTAGCATCCACATATGATGTACTCCTCCAAGGAATGAGATGTTGTCTCATCAATGAATCTCCAAATTTCCCCTCCCAAGCATGCAAGCTAGCCAAAGGGCTATCATCATGAATGAGTAAAGTACTCAAGGAGGTAATAAGGTGCTATCTAGAGGTAATTTCAAGGCATGGAGTCTGAAATACATTGGGAAACATCCTTCACATTTGGATCCTCCATCCCTAAGAAATTATCCATACAAAATGAGTCACCTCCCAACATGGCAACTCCTGAAAATGCTCCTCCACCTTGAGCTCATGCAATGTAGGTGGGCTAAAAATCTGAACATGGTAGACATAGGAGCCTACCCCACGTTGTCCTCCTCTCCACTTATGATAAGTTTAGAGCATATGCTGATCTCGGGCTGCTAAATAATTTCCCTCAAGTGGCAAGATGAAGACTAGATCTCCAAAGATCTCCTCTCCAATGCTGTGAATCAAGTTGGCCCAAATCATCCCATATGTGATGGATAGGAAATAATCACCATATGGAATCCCATCAATCACGTGGCCCACCTCAACAAAAAGAAACAAGTGTTTGGCTGTTGTGGCCATATCTCCTCTCATGCTCCCATTAGAACATGCAATGCAAAAAGTGTGGGAATCCTCTTCCCCAAAGGACACATCCAACTCATGTGTCTCTCTCCCAATCATGCTTCCAATACAAATAAGATCAATATCAGCAAATGAAATCATGATCAGCATTAAAATGAGGAAAATTTTGAAGGTTTCATGTGGTGCAAGAAGGTACCAACAGTTTTCCCAATAGTGACAGCGCAGTTTCCCAAACTGCTACTGCTGCTTCAGAAATTTACATGGCAAGTTGTTTTTTGTTACATGGATAATTATGTATGTCATGACATCTACTGATAAATATCAAATGGATGGGTACATCAACTGAACATACATGAAATAAAACACTTTCCCAAGGCCATATAAGATATGGTTGTCTCCATCATACAATTTGGCCCAATGTTGACCATGGAGCTCAATGAAAAGCTTGCCCTCTTGTGGAGCAATGCACTGAATAGGAATGGTAAGAATATGCAAATATTGTGTTAGACAATCAATAGAAACAATATTCTTACCATGTGTTGAGATTAAGATGATGCATATTTATATGAATAATTCCTCCATAGTGGTATGACACACTCCCATGAAGAGGAATGAACCATATGTTGCATGAAGATCACCCTTATTATACTTGGAAATCCAAGTTAAGAAGATCATATCTCTGTAATAGATGTTTCCATCCACTACACCATCAACCTTACTTCCTCCTTACTCACTAATTGCATCAATGGTGAAGTGATCCTAGGGACATTACATCAATAACCCCAAGCTCCCAAGTGACAGCGTTGTTGGCATATGCAAATAGGCTCCTGCCAACTCATAACTCCATTCTTTGACATGCTCATTGTCAAAGACATCTCCCATAATGATACTACACATAAGAAGTTCCTCCCAAAGTGGAAGTACCTTTTGATAATCTAAGGCCAAGGAGTAGCCCATTTGCACCATGATAGTGCCATCTCCTACTCCTGCAACATCATGCAAAGTGTGAGATTAAATCTGCCCTTGCTCTCCCAAAAACAACCAAAGCAACAAAAGTTTTTGCTTCCTCCTCATACCTCCATCATAAAAATCATGTAGTGAAAGCATGGTGATTGATATGAAGAATGCCATATCAACACAATGTGTCCATACTCCTTGCTGCCCAATGATTCAAGTATCCTGCCACATACCCTTAGAAATAGGGTGATGGCAAAACTCTTTCAAGAGTAGCCAATGCAGCCAAGCCTTCTGTTGCCCGATATCATAGATTTGCAAGTAGATTTACAGCTTCTTGCTCATCATGCACACCCATCCATCCACATTTAGGTGCCTCCCATCATTTTCTCCCTTAGCACTCTCCCAAGGAAGACTACCATCCTCCCAAATCAAATTTCTTCTCTTGCATTTCATGGGATGTTGAAATGCAACTCCTTGGAGATCTTCAAGAGAAGACCTCTCATCAATGATCAACTTGAATCCATAAGGATCCAAGTGTGATGAGGGAAAAACCTCCTCAATCCTTTGAATAAATTTTCACTCCATGATGTGTTGAAGTGCACCTCTAATGAGATCTCTCCTTGAGACCTTCTCTTCATCAATGGCCTTCCAAAACCAATAAGGTTCTGGATCTGCTGCAGGTAGAAGTTTCTCTTTGAGCTGGGGAGTGCTCATTGAGAAAGTCTCATCTAGAAAGGAGAAATTGTTTCTCACTTCAATATTTCTACCATCTCTCTCTTCTTCCTCCATTGCTTCATGAATGAAGCTGCCATTTGAATGCTCCCATAAGGAATGGGTCCTCTTTTCTTCATCACTGCTATTGTATAGCGCAATGCAACTTTGTTGCTCTAAATCAAAATTATACAACGATGTAGGTCCCTCCATAAGATTTGCTGAAATGACAAGAGATGGAAACTTACGCATACCTTGGTGAAATTTGGAAGCTTCTTGCAGGGCTGCAAGAGTTTCTTCCTCATATGTGTTGGCTTCCCAAACTGCTGAAGATGAAGGCTGCTCCTTCATGGTTAGAACAACGCTGGTACATTCCTCTTCTACTGGTGGTGAGGGCTTCTCCCTCCTTTTTCCAAATCTCCTGATCATCCTTTGAGAAAACTCAGCAAGATTAAACACCCTTGCATGGCTCAAATGGCTGAACCACCAAGTATTAGCTTCACCTTCAAGGTGCAGTGCTGCAATTTCTACAACCTCTTTCTCTACTACTAGATGTAGTAGGAAGAAAGCCTCTAGCTTCATTACCCAAGCTTTTGCTGCACATTTGAGTGATCCATCCAAAGTGTACAATAGAAATATATTGCCTCTCATCATCTCATAGCTATAGGGTCTTCTTTCTTCTTCCAACTGAATGAACTATGGTAAAGCTAGAGTCTCCTTGGAGGCTCTAGATTTAGCTTTTTATTCAACAAGGTATTCACTTAGAATTTCAGATTCCAAGTGTTCTTCATGCTTCATGTCTTCTTCTCTTTGAGAATAGGAAGTGTGTGGCCCTTCCTCTTCTTGAAACCCTCTAGGAGTTTCTTGGAAACTTTTCTCCTTCATCTGCTTAATCTCCTGGGAGAGGTTCTTTCTAGATATGAAAAGTGATGAGAGTAAACTCATCCTTTCCATCATTCTAATCTTACTCCTTCTGATAGCTGGAACTCATAGGCTGAGCCAAAGATCATGCCCTGGTACCACTGTAATATCTCCAAATGGGAATGAAGCAGTGCATAAGCACAATACTGGAGTAGCAGTGAGAAATTATCTCATAAAATGTGTTGAGAAACACATGGCCATAAAATGGATGTAACAACAGCAAAAATGAGCTCCTTTACACCATTCCAAGTGGGGGAAAATGCAACATTTAGTCCATAAAAATGTTATTCCTGGAGAATTGTGTTATAAAAAAGAGAAATAACGTTGGTATCCCTTATATTATGTAATATGGGACTCACACCCATAAAATATTTAAAAACAAATCTCCTTTTCTTGTTTAAACAGATCTCTCGGTCTCGAAATGGCTAAAAAAGGCCCAAACCCCATGACTAATGTAATGCAGAAATTACTGAAGCATGCACAGCATGATTTTTGGAGGTTTTATACTACAAAAAAATGGAAATAACAGATCTATATTTTATTTACTCAAATCATGAAGAAAAATGGGGATCTAGCCCCTTTTACATATTCTGGAAATAACCCGGCAAGGGTTTCATGAAAGCACATTGTACAAGATGTTAGATCTGCAGGTACAGATCTGAAAAATGCAGTCTAACTGAAGCTTTGCATACATACAACTGAATAATACAAAAATTTAAGGATCTTACAAGGTTTCCGGGAGAAGGGTTGGCCCTTTCCCTAAGAAACAAGCTCAAGATTGAGGGGATTGACCCTCACACTGCAACTTTACAAGAAATGACGTAGTTCCTACAAGGTATTGCGCTGTAGCTGATGGAATTCCTTTGGCCAAGTGCCAAGATATGCAAATCTTCTCCTGATCCTTCCTTACTGATCTCCCAAATGAAAGGAAGGTCCCTCCTTTGAAAAATGAGTGCAGGAAGTGGTGTTGTGAACCCTCATTGCAACACCCTACAACACAATGTTATACTACTGCAGAAATAACGTTGTAGCTGAAGGAGGATGTTTAGCCTCAAGCCTGGATGTGAGGCAAATCAGTACAATCTCCTTCAAGAGGCCTCTCAAGAAAGGAGAAGGATTCCTAAACAGGAAATCCTTGTGCTAAGCAGCACAGCAACTCTACTAAATAGCAAGAGGATGCAGAAAAGTCTAAACAGACAAATCTAATAACGTTCCAAAGATGTCTTGCTATGGCTACCTTGCCCTCCTTTTATCCATGTGTGATCCTTCTTGCCTTGAGCCCCACTCAATTAGGGTTTCCTCCACCAAGGAATCTTCCTCCCACTATTTATGCATTGTCTCATAAGATGCTCTCCACCTCCTATCCCAGCGCTGTTGACTTGGTCAAACTAGACCTTGTCCACATGCAAAAGTTCCTATTCACACATGAAGGTGTGAAATCTAGCCTTTATATTGATCCCTTTTTACATTACGAGGGATTTTATTTAGATTTTTATTATGCATGGGCCTCCTTACCCATTTATCCATCTCCTAAGTGAAATCAGAAAAATTTAATATTCCAATTTGCTACATGCAAATTTTGGAATATTACAAAACACTCGTGGAGTTGGTGCCTCTTCAACATCATGGCCTAGAGAGAGACCTTTGGATTTGGAACATGGGTTTCCGTAAGGTTTGAAAATGGGGGATGGAAACCCTGAACTTGTTAGAGTACCATGAGGTGAGTTTCCCATCCGATAATGATGACTAGTTTAGTTAGTATCGTTGGTTAGTAGAGCTAACTTGGGTTTTGGTACATATTGATGATGATGCTAATGTAGGTTGAGGGTATTGACCTAGACATATATGTTATCGATGAGATTTACCTTTCTTTGTAGAAATATCATGTATATATAAAACATCTGGATAGTCATTATGAATACCTCAAGAGCTAATAGGGAGTGTTGAATAATGTGGCTCTATCTTCATAATCCTTGATGTATTTATAATACTATGTAAAAACACGAAAGAAAATTAAAAGAAAGGAAATCAACAAAACAACCTAAAATTAAGATCCTTGAAAATAGCTCATACTCACATAAATAACATATTTACCATAAGTTACTACCCACCATAATTTAAGCAAGTATTTGTGTAAAACATGGGATAAGGAACACAATGCAAATAAATATATTTACCAAGAGTTACTGCCCACCATTATTCACATGTTCTTCAACACTATAACAAATATGGGTAAAAATGTAAATGTGCAAACTTACTAGAATTTAATTTACAAAGAGACGTGATCTAATTTACAAAGATACATGTATCTTGGGTATCTAGAATTTAATTTACAAAGAGACGTGATATAAATTACAAAGATACGTATCTCTTGGGTATCTAGAGTATAAATTACACTTGAAACTTTTCATTTTATGCATTCACTTATCACTCACATATATCTCTCTCTTACACACGCAATCTCACATATCCTAAGGTTTCAACATTGTGATATTTACCTTCCTTTCTTGGTTATTGGTTGAATTTATGAAGTGTGATTGCTTGATGAAGATAAAATAACTATAATATATATTCACAAGTAATTACCATAGTTCATAAATAGTGCTTGTATTTGTTGCAACCTATTTTCAACATATATATTATAATAAATTATGTAATGAGCAAGGAAAATTGAATATTATAGCGTACAAAGGAAGGTCATTAATTTATAGCAAAAACATGTCACTTTGCGTAAATATATCGAAATGCTCCAAATGGATTGACACCATTAGTTGTCAATGAAAACCTAAAATTACAAAGTTCTTCAAAAATTGGTCATCTTTCTTTGATGTACCTAAATGGAGAACCATCTATAGCCATTTAAAGAACACCATATTCAATTATGTTCCATGCATGGTAATCCATAAACTGTGCTACTTTTTGGCACCTCAACAATCTTTGCAAACATGGAATTATGGGAATATGATGAATAACCTTACGCAACACCTTTTAGTTACTTTATTGGTTTGACGTGTACTAATTTGACATCATGGGAATTTCATTTTCGATGCATAGTTTACATAATATATAATATTATCATTAGGATTTTCATTAATAGCTTAATGCTCCATTCCAATCGCTTTCATAATGGCAAATAATTGTTGTTATGTGCGAGGTAAATTTTTTGACGATGGTAGTAGAAAATTACCTAAAAATCTATAACATACAAAAATAACTAGTTTTTTTTTTATGTAAATATGGTAGGACCTGGCTATTTTCTATTTATATATGCATGGCAGGTTACAGCAATATAAAATCAAGTATGTGGCCTCAACCTACCCGTAGGAAACCAGGTCTGTTGGCCACCGCAGTGCATGAAAAGCAAACCAAAACTGAAATTGTTTCATCCTTCTAAAATTTGCATGAGCTATCCTTCCTCTATCAGAAATGTCCACATACTGATACTTATAAAATAGCAGGAAATCATACAAAACTGCTAATTGTGTTAGGAAACATAATAAAAAGTAAACTACTATCCATCAGATGAGTAAACTGGAGCGGGGTCTTTCACTGTAGACCCAAGCATGTCAACTTGCTACAGCATCTGCAATTGCTTCTCCATACGGCCAACCCTGTCATCCAATCTTCTCATGCGATCTGCTGCCTGATACTGGGTAATCTTAATATGTTGTAATTGATCCTACATGGTCTGAAGTAGTTCCAAGACTCGAGGTTCCATCTTAGTAGCATCAATCCTTGTTTGTCCAGGATGGAAACTTTGAATAGCCTTAGCTATAAGGCATTTGACAAGCCAATATGTATGTACAGTCTGCTAAAATAAGGTGAGGTGCCCTCAAGTATTGCCTGGGTCCAATATGAAGTCAATGATTTCGGCTTCTATTTCCAGGTCCTCAGGATCCGTCTGAAGGTCACGTTCCCAGCCACGGATTTCTTGGCGTATAACAGAAGAATTCTCAGTAACATAATTTGTAGCGAGGGTCTCAAGGTTCTCATGAAGTGGTTTACGACCCCGCTTTTTAGGAGCAGGCTCTGGCATTGCCTGCGCTTTACCCTTCGCGGACTGAGCACGTCTCTTCCCCATGGTACAAGGAAGTCTGTGCAGTAACCCAGACATACAGGAGAAAATAAAAAAGGAATAAGTAACAGCATTGATATAAACTGTGACTACCCCATGAACAGAGTCAGTGTGCCTGCCCAGCGCATCAAAGAGAGAAACCAGAGGACCCAATTTCTATACCAGTTTACAGAGGCAGCCAGTTTTTCCATGGCATATGTGAGAGGAACAAGGGATATTGTAAACACTAATTTAACCTTTTCCAAAGAATCTCTACGGAGTATTCCAGGAAGATGAACTATAACAAAAGAAAACCGGACCCAAGGGCGGAGCTGTGACTCACTAAAATCCCAATCACTGACTTTGCATTTTGCGGGAAGCAACAGAACTAATCCAAAGCATGGGCTTCCTGAATTTATCCAGTGAACAGAACAAATACACCACCTACAGGCCCTACCTCGACACCTGCCTCGATGAGCAGTGACAGAGACGATACCCCCACTGCTAAAACCCCAAAACCAACCTTCAGCATTCAAACCTATCGGCATTAAGGACCAGGAACAAACATAAAAATTTGTTAAAAATACACAAGGATCTTGAAAACATGGTTCTACAGTATTAAGTGGCGGAGGGATCGGGTGGAAAACCATCCGAAACTGCCAAATACCCTTGTTATGAAACTGAACCATTCTATCATTACAGACATCAACATTAGCAATTCTCAGACAAGCGAATACATACCCCCACAAGATTTTCTGCCTGCTTGATAGCTCTTCCAACCAGCTTCGATGCTGCCTCCGCGTCTTCAGTGCGCCAAGCTTTTGCATGGAAAAATTCCATAAACACGCTACTTTGAGGACCCTCCCAATCCTTTCTGACAACCAGGCTGGCATACATGCGAAACCATCACTCTCCATTCCCTTCCATTGTCGTTCGCATGAGATTAAGTCCTGCTCCATACCCTGACATAATGGCTCTGGAGTACCGCCGCCATCTTTCCTAACCATTTAAGACTCCTATGCCAACTGTCCACCCCGATCGGGGGTACAAAAATAACTAGTTAAGGTAAAGAGTACTAATCATAAATATTCCATCCTTAATTTGACATTTTTTAACACTAAAAATAGAAAAAAAAATAGACCTTTATGTACATGTAATGATTTATATTGCATACCTAAGTTTTTGAAAAACCATTTACTACCTTCAAGTTCACTAACAACAGTATAACAAAGAGAATATTTTTCCTCAAACCTTCATAAATTTGTTGTTTTGATAACTCAGTCAAAGTTACATCATGAATATCTTCAAAATTGTCATCCATTGGATAAAAAATGTCCCCGATCAATCTATTTATACCACCACTCTCAACTTTATTATGAGTATCATATTCCTCAATAGGATTAACCTGATCTCCAATATTCACTCCATAATCTTCCTCGGCATGTACAACATAATTTTTATTGCTACTTGTCACATTCCCAAGCTCACTCTTAGTAGGTTGGACATTACAATCACAATTATAATCAAATAAAATTAATAACATATGTAACAAATACTAAAGCAATAAACATTTTTATGAATAAAATCAAATATAGAAGTATATATAATCAACAGTAACTTACTAAGGGATGATATTCATAACCCCCTTCAACATGCCCAAGCTCTCAAAAATGTTTTTCAACTAATGTTATTGAAAGTCCTTATCTATTACGGCCCTTGCATATCTTGCAAAGATGATAACATTTCCTATCACCTTTTCCCTTTAATACAACAAATCACTTAGCAAGCCTCCTTTCATTTTCTTATGAAGTAATCTTATATGGTATTGTAATTAACTATTTTTGCAATGGAAAGCAATGAAGCAAAGGAAATACAATATATACATATATTGATTAACAAAATTCATAAATGTAAATGTATTTCTACAAGCCAAATAATATAACATATGACAAAATAAAGAAGATAAGAAAAACAAGAATTTCCAAAATGCATGTGCATTTTCGGCATATAGACAATACAAGTAGCACATATTCATTTAACTTGAGGGGTTTTCAACTATAACTCATACAATAATCAATTTTGATACTAATCAATATTAAAATGATTTATATATAAGAACATATTCACCAATCAATACTTACATATTTATAAGAGCAACGATTAGGTAAAAAATATGATGAGCTACGTAGATCAAGAACTAGATATGAAACTAACAAATATAATAAAAAAAATTAGCCCAAAAAATACCTAAAATTCTCTACACAAATATAACATGTACAACTTATAAGTCATCAAAAAATCTATCGGAAATATGAATATATATTTATTACAATATAGCATGAAACAAAATAAAATCCCTTGCTAAGGAACCCTTTAGGATTTAGTCTCAAAAGGAGATTCAATGCTTAGCTGACATAGCCAAAAAAGGAGAAGTGAGAGAACAAAGGCTTGGTGTCCTCTTTTAAGTGAAAAATTTTATGCTAAATGAATCAATTTTATTAGCCTTGTAGAAGTCTTGAGATATCACAATAATTATATTTTTGAAAATATCGTAGAAATAACTAGGAGAAGAAACTTGATAAGTTAACATCAATGATCTCAACTATTGAAAATGATTTGGAGGGGGAGAGAGGCTTCATTTATCTATAGAAGAGGCCTCTAACAACTATTCTACATGTTCTACTAAAAACAAGATTTAAGCCATTATATATAGAACATTCATCGACGAGACAATTATTGACTACACGTAAAGTCAATTTGTTTTTTTGTTTCCATGATGTGCATCATAATTGTGACCATAGTTCACTGTGGTAGAATAGTGATGGTTTTTTGCAACAGCATACCATTGCAAGCCCGAGGGACATAATCTTTGTCGCACATGTGATGAATGTCAAGACACGTAGTTAATTAAAAATGAATTTTGATAATTACCTACTAATTTATAGCACCGCATTAAATTATATCGAGATGTAAAAATAATTCATTGTAAATAAAAAATATATATACTAGTGATTGTACATGAAACTAATAGGTTTCTTAATATATTTTGTCAACAATAGATCGTATATATGGTTTGTAGTGAACGCCTTGAGTTAGTGGATGGTGGAGCTAGGGCAGGAGCATTAGGTAGCAACAAAACATATGGTTAGGTATTTGCAGAGCACAATGGAGTATGGTTTGAGATATCTTGGAGATGGTGAAGTGAAGTTGATGGCATATAGCAAAAAATAATAACGCCTAAGGGTGTTTATTTATCTTGGGATCAATGGTGGTACCTTAGTTTAGGAGGAAGCAAACTTATGTGGCACTTATCTTAGAGGTAGAGTGTTTGGTAGATAGTTGTTAGTTGGAACTATGTGAACAGGTTACTAAATTAATGATCTAAAATACACATGTGGAGGATAAATGGTTGAGCAAGGGTCACAATTTTATCCTCTGTCGGCCGGTTATTTACTCCCTTTCTTATGGTTGAAGGTTGAATTTCCTCTTTCCAATATTTTGTGAGAAGAATCATGGTGTAGAACTGAAATGGAGAGTTTGAAAATCATAAGATCTAAAATAGCAACGATGAAAATGTTCATGGTGAAGAGAGTGCAGAAAAACCTCTCTCTTTATAATAAAATGCTAGATTAGTCTTAATATGGTCAAATAATAAAATATTTGCTTGACCAAATCAATATCTAATCATTATGCATATTTTATTACTTTTAGGAGAGGGAAAGGTTAAAGAAATGGTCAATAACCTTTATTTGGTTAATTAACTCCAAAAAGTAATGATTAATTGGTGAATAATAAACAAAAATGGGTTTATTAATTATTTTTGGGTGAAATAGTCAAATAGGTTAGAAACCATTATTAATTAATGATTTAATAAAGCATATCTATGGGAAAATTGAGAAGATTAGGGACTAATAAATAAATAATGATTTATTTAAATAATCCTATGGAAATGATAAATGTAGGTGGACATATTTTTAAGTATTTTCACATTAATTGGTAAAAATGTGAGAATAACATAAAATTAAATAAATTTTTGGGTTATTCTCATGTGGGTAACTTAATTAAGTGGAAATAACTTCTAAAAAGTGGTTCTCTAATTTGTTTCATATGTCGAAGGTGGGGTTTAATGTGTAAATCCCATACTACATGGTGTATTTGAGCAACCTAGTAAAATATGGCTAGTGATCACTTTTTAGGTGATAGTAGATTGCCCCCAATGTATGAGTGTTAGGAGCACAACATACAACTGAAATACATTGCAATTTTCCTTTCATTGGACATAAGAGTAGGCCATGGAAACAGAGAAAGCCACTACTACCAAGGGAAGAACCACATGAGGACGTGACAAGACTTACTCGTTAATGAAGAGTCTCCAGGTGGTGTGTACATGATCTCAATAAGGCATGGGAGGCATACCCATACCCGTCGAGACATAAGAGTACAAAGAATAATTATGTGCCCAACAAAGTGGGTTTGAGAAAAATAATGTGCAGTACATAATGTGTTGGCATCAATGGGAAAAAAAATATACAATGAAATAAAAGTCCCATATACATGTGATTGGAATAAAAAGGCCAGGTTTGAGACCATGAATGTTGTTGCGCTAAGTACATATGACCAAATTCCCCTAAGTTGATGAAAGGGGGATATCATAACCAAAGAAGCCTTGTTGAAAAGGAAAGGGCTATGAAGAGGTAAAGTTATGTAGTGGGCTTTATGAATGGCATAATCTGAGCCATTCAAATATATTGAACTCCATTTGATGCTAGATCATAAATTTTTGATGGTCAAACATGCATAGGAATACTTGAAGGGAAACCCCCTCTTAAGGCCTGGGAACATTTCAAACATTCCCTGTGAATTTTGGTAAAATATATTGAACCACTAGAGAGTCAAGTGTACAATTCTTGATCGCGCAATAATGAGATGGAGTCGAGCATGTGGAAAGAACCAAGTCAAAGGGAAATGATGGTTCCCTTTGCTTGATCTGAGGCACCTGGTAATGAAGAAACTAGATTTTTTTCATTAATGACAACCAGTGTTATTGATGTCAAAGGGGAGGTCAAAGGAAGGAGCTTGCTTAGTATGATATGAATTCACTGACTTAAAAACTCACATCAATAATGACAAGGTGACATGAATTATATTGAGTTTTTGTTCAAGTTATGATATTAAAATGAAGCTATATATGGTTTGGTTGTATATCTTTATTCGATACCTTTCCAATGATATATCACACTTGGTTAACTTCTCTTAGATAATAAGATATGTCAGTTTGAAGCTGATAATGGTAAAAAGGGAAAAAGAAACCAAATTTATTATTAAAAAAAAAAACTAATTTTGTTAACTTTCAAGCATCTTTAGATCAAATCTATGACTTTTTGGGGAAATCTACCAAAGATGGTATATGGACTTGTGCAATATTTAGCGATGTTAAATTTTGTGCATATCAGGGCATAATTAACTGCTGGAAATTTCATGAACAATGGGAAGAGTGATAACTTGTGTAATTGTTCATGACAGTCACACCCTTCCTCCTCCACCATGATGGACTAATCATCTCGTGACACATGGGAAGTATACCCCCCAACACTAATGGCAGTTGGCATGGAAGTCTGACATGGAAACACACATAGCAGGTTAGGATTGGTTGAGTGAAAATTCATTGACACGTGGTAGCAAGAGGTTGTCAACATGGTGATGACATAGACATACATGATGTGGCAACACAATAAGGTGACATGTGTCAAGGGTTTCATGATGACGTCGACAGTGGTTTGACCATGGACCCAAAGACTAGGTCACATGAATTTTCTACACAACACAAAATTGTGTCGACTCGTGTTCTAAATTTGCATCGACCCCGATCAAGTTTTAGCCCACCAATATATGTGTGTGTGTGTGTGTGTGTTTGTGTGTGTATGGGTGTGATTGGTGCAATTATTTAGTGTGCTTGTTCATTAATATATCAGCCTAGTTTAGAGACCTAAATGCATTGAATCATATGATTTGTGGCATATGGTTGTGTATTAGCTCGTAAATATCTATGGAATATGGTTGTCTATTGGTGAATGGTCATAACCTTCATGGATTATTTCATAGAGCTTATGGGACAACGCCTTTGGGATTTCAACCACAATTGAGGTGGGGGGTGTTGAATCATTGTAATGGGTAATTTTCATCAACTTAAACAATATACTAATCAATAAAAACTATAACCATAATCATGAATCATTAAGGAACAACATCACATCATCATAAGACAACACAATATGTATGTGGAAATCCTTGCGGGAGAAAACCAAATAATTTTTATCTTATTCAATTTTGATTACATGGATTTTTAGGAACCAACTTGCTAGAGGCACCAACCTGTTGGAGGCAGCAATATATTGGAGGCACCATCTCCCAAAAATAAATTTATAGACACCAACCTGCTAGAGGATCCAACCCCTAAAATGTGCAAGAATCGACTTGTTGTAGGCTGCAACATGATTGAGTCACCAACCTCAAAAATATGCAAGCACCAACTTGCAGTAGGAATCAACATGATTGAGGTGCCAACCTTGATGGGGGAATCCATCTCATTCTTCAATTTTTTGTGGACTACTTTTCACAATCTTTCAAACTATATCCACAATCTCTTAAAAAAAAAATTCCTCCAAATATGATCACAGTATCAACCAGTTCTTATAACATCAACATTATATTACCCTTCATATCTTGCATTATCATTCAACTTGCTAATATGGCTCAAAACATTTTGAAACAACTTCTTTTGCTTCAAGTAACACCCTCCTCCCACATTTACCCAAGATAACCAGTCCACCGGGTTAAAGATGTGACGAAGAGTTACTATGATATGATTCAAATCCCCAATTACAGTTAAGGAAGTGGAATATACAAACCAAAACCAAACTTAACTTTCTTAGAAGCTGCAAGATTCCCCAGGGACTAACCAACCACTCAAGGTACCAAAACCATGAGTTAACCTACTTTTTGACTAAACAGGACCCCAAGTTGGACCCATAACAATCCCTCCATGTGACTAAAACCCTCCAGTCATATGCACAACAAGGGAAAGCATGTAACTACGGAATTTTACAGGTAGTTCTGTGCCAGTGACCCTAGATTTTGATCCATTTTTTTAGGGCCAAGACTCAAGCATATTCCTAGAACTTGATGAAACTCTTAGAAATGATAAATAACAAGATGGCAAGGCATCTAATGCAAAACTTGAACAAGGATCTAACCTAACAATTCCTATACATGATATACATTCCAAGCACATCATGAACATGTAATCTATAGCATCTGAGAATAGGGACTTCATACTTATCTGAGAATCGTTAAGAAGGTATGATGCCCTATCATAATAGATGACATATCATCTATTTGGTCATGCATTCATTAAAATTTCATTTACTAAACAAAACATGAGGAGATACATAACTCAAGTTTTCCATAAACCATGTTTATAACCAACAAATCAACAATGATAGAACAACCATTGTAACCACATAATAACCAACACATTTAATTATAGTACACAAGAGGAAAATAACTATTATTAACATATGCAAAAGGGAACCAGGTCAAGGAATTCCACATACCACTCGACCATAGATTGGGATGAACCAAATCATTCTTTCAGCCAATCACGCTCGTGCCATATTCAAAGCATGAATGTGGGACTCACAACAAAACTAGCGAGGGATTCCTAGGCCTGAAACCCTCATCTATACATTTTGGCTTTATTATGTATCCCTCCAAGGGATTACTAGGAAAAACAATAAACATACACTATAGGTTTTAACGCAATCTTGTCATATACCGGTCAAGGGATCATTAGTCCCTAAACAATCATGGATTCCTCTTGATTCTTGCAGAAATTATACAATATGCATGTATATTACCGGATTCTCCTGATCTAACAATTTAATCTTATCTTAAGTACAGAATCCTTCCACATAATTCTTTGCGGAAATTAAATTGCAAATTTCAAAACACATATGAAGCAAAATAAATCACATATAACAAGATGTTTTACCGGGAAAGCTTAAAGCTAAAAACCCCAAGTATCATATATTATGTATATCAATGGATCATGAAAAAATCTCAATATCTCATACAAAGCTCAGCTCATAGAGATCTCAGTACAATATACAATCGTCTCACATTGTCTTGCAGAAATTTGCACCTCCATGCACCAATTTCTTGCCTCCTGACAGCCTACCTCCACTGCTCAATCCCTACTGAAGAAGAACCCTGAATGAATTCGATCTTGCCTTGCTTGCACTGCGCAATCCTCATTGGCAACTCCAATGTCCATGTAGATGCATTGAATGCATCACTATAGTCACAACAGATAGTCAATCTCACCCTTTCACCTATCTCTCCACTAGGTCTCCACTGGAACTGACATGCAAGTAGTTAACTGTTGTATTTGTTCAGTTGCAAGTGAGTCTCTAGTTGTGAATTAATTAAATAATTAATTCATTGAACTCTCACTAGTGTATCTTTAGTTACAACTAGATACAACTAGCACAATTGTGTTTAACTCACTTAACTGAGTTAAACTAAATAACAGCTCACATAACTACTCTTCCAACTCTGTTACAACTTGCCACAATTAGTTATAACTAAGTCCTCCATGCATGACTCACCAACCACCCTAGGAATTGTGTAATTCCTTTAGCCCACTGATGTGCCACATCTGTTCACTGAAATAAAGTGCTCCAAGAGAATAAGTTACTATTTATTGTCTGATCATTATTAGGGGCTAGTAATAATCGACATGCATTCTACTTTTATATTAGCGATCTATAAATAGACTTCGCCCATCTTCTAAAAATAGAAATTCATCCAAAGATAGAATTTGCTCAACCATCTAGAATCAGAATCCTGCTAATTTTAGAATATGCTCACCATTCTAAAAATAGACATACACCTAAAAATAGCCTGTTTAGGCCCCATCTAGTTTAGGTGCTTATTTTTCACTAGGTTCAAGGATGATGTTTCCAGATGCCACTTTCACTGTTTCTTGTTGTAACCTTCAACACTCCCTCTCAACAAGAAAGGAATTTCTTTGCATGCGCCCTGTATCTCCATGCATCCACCCTGTAATACTTGTATGCAACACTTCCGAAACTAAATAGCCTCCAAACAACTCAATCAGTCTAATGCAGCTGTCATCAAAGTCTTCTAACTTCTTCTTAGCTACTGCATATGTCTTCAGGAACCACTACGCTATTGAAATCTGCACCCATGCACTCTGCACTTGCTGTCAACTCTGACCTGTGCTCCAATATCTGACACTGTCACTTTTATCTGACTGCATAAATCCAACTGATCATGCTACTGCTGCTCTATGGGTGCCTCATAGACAGGTTCAATTCATGAGATCCACACCATCTCAATGAATCCTGCCCAGAAATATCTTCTTACGATTACTCATGCATGTTGCCCCACCTCTTACCTGGTGGTATAGTTGCATGAACTCCCTCTGCCCATCTGGCACGAAATTTCTCTACATGAGTGGTTGCTCCCACTCCATGATCCTCATCTTGTGGCTGCTCCACATCCTAAGGTTCACTCTTACCTGCATGCAAATCCAGCTCCCTCTCAAGCTTCAATTTCATGGCTTTCTCGCACTTCCCAATAGTAGGAAGCTTCGTAGAAATCCCATCTACTTCAAGTCTATAGAGATTCTTAACTCGAATCCCAACCTTCTTGGCTTGCCCTGTTGCTTTGTGTTGCAGGAAAAATTTTCCGTCAGTAAATACAACATCATAACCTCTGTCCTCTAACATTGTGACTGAGATTAAATTCTTCTTTAAACATGGAACATGCACAACATGTTTTAAATAAAAGAGTTTACTTGAAGCCCTCTAAAAGGTAATGGTACCAATGCCGGTCACACTGTATCACCCATCATTGCCCAACTCAACATGCATCTGGAGATATTTCTCCTCCAAGTCACTGAAAAGGTTCTCATCTCTCGTCATGTGAAAGGAAGCACCACTATCAACGTACCACCGTGATCCCAATGCAATAGACACCATGCATGTGATCAATGAGAATTCAAGCTCAAATTTCATGGAAATAGCCTCACTAGCTGCAGCTCCAGTAGCCATCTTGTTCTTCTTCTTATGCGGACAATTTGTGGCAATATGTCCAAACTCGTGACAGTGAAAACACTTCACTTTGGACATGTTGTGCTCCTTGCTATCTTCTCCGGCCTCAGATATATAATGGAATTTCTTCCCCTTATTCTTCTTCACCTTGGTAGGTAAAGCACAATCCTCTTCATCATCATTCTTTGATGAAGAGCCATCCCTGGTGTTCCGCCTTATCTCCTCCTGCACTAGATCCGACCAAAGTTGCTCCCAATCCGGAAATTTTTCCCATCCATTGACAGAGTCTTCATCACTGTGCCAACTCTTCGGAAGTCCAAGGAGAGCCAAGCTCACCAAATCATCATCAGCAACACTAACTCCTACACTTCCAAGCTTATCCCTGCATTGGACAAACTTTGTCAAGTATACCAATATAGTGTCATTCTTCTCCATCTTTATTTTTCTAAGTTTATTCTTCAACGCCAATTTCCTATGGTCGGTGTTTCTTTGGAAAATATCTATCAAAGCCTTCCACATAGCATATGGAGTGGCTTTCCCATGAAGGCATGACACAAAATGGTCTTTCACAACTTACAATAGAATCATCCTCGCCCTTTCTACTTTCGTTTGCCATGCGTCGAGTACTGCAGCATCCGTCGAAGTGGGCTTAGGAACATCTCTCTCGATGAATTCCTTCAAGCCATTATCTTCAAGCACCACCTCCATCCTGTCCTTCCATGCTATGTAGTTCGATCTTCCCTCGAGTGAAAACTCCAACCACAAACCATTGAAATCCATTTCAATGTATACTCAATTGTCGCACCAAGAAATTCTTGCAGCAATTTCGAATTGTTTCCAGCAACAAAAACTCATCACTCCTTCACTATTGCAATCACTTCAGCTCTGATACCATGTAGAAATTATACAATATGCATGTATATTGCTGGATTCTCCTAACCTAACAATTTAAAATTATGTTAAATACAGAATCCTTCCACTTAATTCTTTGCGGAAATTAAATCGCCAATTGCAAAACACATATGAAGAAAAATCAATCACATATAACAAGATGTTCTACCGGGAAAGCTTAAAGCTAAAAACCCCAACTATCATATATTATGTATACCAATGGATCATGAAACAATCTCATATATCTCATACAAAGCTCAGCTCATAGAGATCTCAATACAATATACAATCGTCTCACATTGTCTTGCAGAAATTTGCACCTCCATGCACCAATTTCTTGCCTCCTCACAGCCTGCCTCCACTACACAATCCCTACTGAAGAAGAACCTTGAATGAATTCGATCTTGCCTTGCTTGCAATGCGCAATCCTCATTGGCAACTCCAATTTCTATGTAGATGCATTGAATGCATCACTATAGTCACAACAGATAGTCGATCTCACCCTTTCACCTATCTCTCCACTAGGTCTCCACTCGAACTAACATGCAAGTAGTTAGCTATTGTATTTGTTCAGTTGCAAGTGAGTCTCTAGTTGTGAATTAATTAAATAAGTAATTCACTGAACTCTCACTAGTGTATCTTTAGTTACAACTAGCACAACTGAGTTTAACTCACTTAACTGAGTTAAACTAAATAACAACTCACATAACTACTCTTCCAACTCTGTTACAACTTGCCACAATTAGTTATAAATAAGTCCTCCATGCATGACTCACCAACCACCCTAGGAATTGTGTAATTCCTTCAACCCACTGATGTGCCACATCTGTTCACTGAAATAAAGTGCTCCAAGAGAATAAGTTACTATTTATTTTCTGATTATTATTAAGGGCTAATAATAATCGACATGCATTCTATTTTTAGATTAGCGATCTATAAATAGACTTTTTCCATCTTCTAAAAATAGAAATTCATCCAAAGATAGAATTTTCTCAACCATCTAGAATCAACGTCCTGCTAATTTTAGAATATGCTCACCATTCTAAAAATAGACATACACCTAAAAATATCCTGTGTGGGCCCCACCTAGTTTAGGTGCTTATTTTTCACTAGGATCAAGGATGATGTTTCCGGATGCCACTTTCACTGTTTCTTGTTGCAACCTTCAACAACTCTCCACCTAAACTATGAGGAATTTGTTTTTCTCCAGCCTCTAGGATTTATTATTGTTTTTTCCATTACCACTCAAGGGATTCCTAGGCCTATGAGGGTATCCAAAACCAGGATTTACTATTTATCCCACCATTACTATTAAAGGGATTTGTAGGCCTTGATACCACCCCCCAATTTCAAAACCATACGAAAATCCATCAAAACCAATTAAAATAACCCCATCACACTATGGTTATCCTGAAATGGAAAGGTAAGATTGAAAAGCACTATCGCACCTAGAAAAACCCATGCCAACGACAACAAGAGAACCAAATGCAAGTAATCTTGTAAGGAAATCATACATGTAACTCGATAAATGCAACTAATCTTGTTGTAGTCGCTAGATCCAACTCTTCCTTTCTTGATATTTGATTCCCTTTACCTTCTTTTTCCTTCCTTTTTTTTCCTTGATCCAATGCTAGAGTGCTCCAAGAATAATATAAGTGTGTGAGAAAGAGATAATAGAGAGAGATAGATCCAAGCTAAGATTGACAAAAAGCCATGAATTGATCCTCAAAAGCCTTTTTATCAATGAGGCCTCTAATTTCTTCAATTTTCCATTATTTTCCTTCATTTTCCTCCTCACATGCAACCTATGACCTTTCGCCTTAATTTTCTCATAATTTCCATTATTTTCATAAATAAAATTCCAATTAATTCCTCTTGCCTTTCCAAAGAATTTTCTATTTCCTTTTCAAATTTCCTTTAGCCATAATAAACCAAATTAACACCCACACTAGTATATTTTTCCCAACATTCAGCTTGGAATATGTGTCCCATGACCTTGGTCTTATTTTCATTTATTAACTTTATTACATGAAATTTTAACTCAGGGTTGTTACAGACCCCTCCCCCTTAGGGGAACACCGTAATGACACCTATAACCAACAAAATCGTTGAAAAAACAAAAAAATATTTCTTATGGAGCTTTATAACTTAGCTTGATGCAGTAATTACAATGATCAACCTACTGAATAGCATAACCAACATGAAAATCATGACAACATAACAACCATACCACTTATCAGAGATTTATAATAGAGCTCATGGCAGTATTTACATCCATATACATATATACATATACCAAAATTTCTTTTCCTTAAACAACAAAAAAGGAATGATACATAGCTCACATATGATCAGCCATCTCCCATGTAACTTCATCGGGACCAAAGTGCTTCCACTACACTTTAACATGTTCGATTGCTCAGTTCTGGAGCATGAGCATGTTTATCTACAAAATACATAGAGGTTCCAGCTGGAATTCTCCTTTTGGTTCCACCTGCAATACAAAACAATCAATAACATGATAAACATATTTCACATATCTTTTAAGTAATGAAACATGGAAAACATCATGGAATTTCACTATCGGAGGCAGTGAAAGTATGTAGGACATTTGTCTATTCCTCTCAATCATCTCGAAAGGCTCGCAATACCAAGGTTCTAGCTTCACAAATGACCTAATCCTCAAGGAACTCTTCTTGGGATTGATGCACAAGTACACATGATCCCCAACCTGAAACTCCTTAAATTCTCTGTGGTGATCTACATAACTCTTATGTCTATCATGTGTTTCCTTTATATTCTTATTTATTACCGGCATTTCCTATTCCATCTCTTCCAACATGTTTGGTCCTGTAAATACCCTATTCACTGGATCACTCCAACTAATAGGAGTATTACAATTACATCCATAGAGTGCCTTGAACAAACTCATCCTCAGTAACACCTTATACCCATTGTTGCAATTAAACTCAACCATAGGTAGATACTCTTCCCACTTCCGTTGTTGATGCATCACATCCATTCTCATCATGTCCTCCAAAACCCTATTAACCCTCTCTATCTGTCCATTTTTCTGTGGATGGTAATTTGTGTTGAAGGCAAACTTTGTACCCAAATCTACAAATAACTCTTTCAAGAACCTAGAATTGAACTTAGCATCCTTGTCTGAAAAAATATTCTTAGGTACACCATGCAACCTCACTAAATCCCTGATGAATACTTGTGCTACGTCATTAGTTGAATAAGTAGACTTCACTGGAATGAAGTCTGTTAAATTTTCCAACCTGTCCACCACAAGCATGATGGAATCATGTTTTCTAGATTTCCTTGGAAAACCTGTGATGATATCCATAGAAATGACCTCTCATTTCCACTCTGGAATTGGGATCAATTGTAGTAAACTGCTTGGATTCTTACACTCTGCATTTACTTGTGAACAATCCAAACATCTAAAAACAAACTCTGCCACTTCCTTCTTCATATTCGGCCAATAGTAGAACTTATTCACCGTTGTCAATGTCTTCTAGTATCCTGGGTGACCTTAATATGTCTTAACATGAAATTCCATAAAGATAAGCTTCTTGAGCTCATTGTTGTATGGCACATATATCTTGTCCCTAAATCTTACTAAAACATCTACTGTGAGATGATATTCCACATCATGATCACTTTTACCCTATTGTAACATGTGCCTAATATTATGTACATGTCATCCTACTTACCTTCCTGCAAGATCCAATCTTATAAATATATCCCATAAGAACTCATAGTTGATATATGATTCACCTGCACTCTTCTGTTGTTAGGTCCTGATATTACTAATATATTCCCTTATTGTTGTTAGTGTAATCCCCTTATTGTTATTATTGTAGCCCTGTAACCCCCATATTGTTATTATTGTGCCCTTAAATTATTATTGTTAGGTCGGCTAGGATTACATTGTGGCCCCACTAGGATTACATTGTGGGCCCATGGACTCCTATATATAGAAAGGAGGTTTCGTAATTTGAATCATTCAAGAATCATTCATTTATGTAATGTATTGGAGGTTTCCCCCTCGAAGTAGCTGATTTCTAAGGCATTGATCTCTCTTTTCTTCTATTTTTGGAGCTAGTTTCACAACATTTGGTATCAGAGCTTTGGATTCTAGGGTTTCGCTGCTCCAATTAGGTCATAGTGGAATTTTCGCTATAATTTTTTTTCTACGAAGGTTCAGAAGATGAAATTTTTAGAGCACGAAGCCAAACTCCTAAGGAACATTGTCGCACAAGTTAAGAGCTTGGTTTGAAATATTTTTGGAGATATGGTCTGTGGAAGTTAGGGATTTTTCAGGCTCACGAATTTCATCTCAAAGAGGTGATAGTGGGAAAATATTCATAACGCTCTCTCTGACCATCAGATTGGAATGCTATAAAAATTGGATGCAAGTAACCGTAGTTTCTTTTCTGTCAATTTCAGAGCCAAAGGAGGAAATAGTGACATGTGGCAAGTCATACAAGTTTGCTCTACTGAACCAGTTCATAATTGGGTCATTGTGGGATATTGGGCATAACTTTGTCTTGAAGAATCCAAATCAGGTCAAACCTATGGAATTTGAAAGAAGCTTCAAAGAGATACTACAATGTTGAATTTTAGATATTTAGGGTCTTCAATTATAGAGATAATTCAATTTAAATGTCCAGCTCCTCAAAAGCAAGTAAAAGGTGTGTATTTTTTTCCGAATTGCATAAGTCTTGTTTGAATAATCAAGTTGAATTGATTCCAAGGGCATATTGTAGAATAGATATCAGTATTGGATTCTAAAGTGGCCCCTAAAAATAATTCAACACCCATTAAGCCTTTATAAGGCTCTAATATGAATCATGAAGACGAAGAATGGAAGCATGACATATCCAAATTACAAGAGCAAGTGCAACAAATTTCGCTCTTGCAAAGAGCAACAAAAAATGACATTGAAGTTTTGAAGAAAGGCGTGGAAACTAATATGGATGGTTTGAAGAAATGCATGGAATCTAAGATGGATGGTTTGAAGAATGGCATGGAAGCTAAGATGGATGGCATGGAAGCTGGCATGAAATCTAAGATGGATGACATGGAAGCTAAGATGTAATTGATCTAAAAGCAAACATGGAAGGTTTAACAAAGTTGATACAAGAAATATTTCCTAATGGTGAAAAGATAGTAGAGGAAACTCATGATGAGAACAAAATAAATGCTAATCATGATTTCATAAACTCTAATGTTGGAGGAAATAACCACCATATTCCAAAAATGGATATGAGGAAGTTTGATTTAAAGGATCCTGTAACATGGATAATACAAATGGAGCAATAGTTTGATCTCAATAATGTGCAAAACACACAAAAGGTATGCATTGCAATTTTACATTTAGAACAAAATACATTTGTATGGTATCGATGGCTTTGCTCCCATAAAAAAATTGTCACTTGGTCAATTTTTACGGAGGAAATGATAGCACATTATGAGGATACAAAGAGAAAAACCTTCTTTAGCCAATTGATAAATCTCAAACAAAAGGGTTTAGTGGGGCAGCACATTGAGGACTTCCAAAAATTGAATATAAGGGTAACTGATATTCCAGAGGAACACAGGATTGATCTCTTCATAGCCACTTTAAAGGATAACATCCAACATGAAGTTCGCGTTTTGGAACCTGATTCATTGGAGAAGGCATTCAGGTTGGCAAGAAAAATTGAATGTAAAATTATGGCGACAAGGAAGCCTACCACTCACTTCTATAAAGAGGGAAGTGTTTCTACTCCTAGATTTCCACAACCTACAAGGTTGACACCACAACAATTGGAAGAAAAAAGAGCAAAAGGGCTTTGCTACAGTTGTGATAGAAAATACACTAAAAGTCATAAGTGTGCTGAGAAGAAATTATTTTACATAGATTGTGAAGAGGAAGAAGAAAATGAACAAGAAGAGGATATACACCAGGAACCAGCCGTAAAAGAGGAAGAAATGAGTCCTACCATATCATATAATCCAGTGGCAGGAATCACCACTCCTCAAAATCTCAAGATAGAAGGACATATCAAGAAGAAAAAGGTAATAGTGTCGATTGATTCAGGTAGCACCCATAATTTTATTCATTGTAAGGTAGCCAAGGAATTAAATTGTTTCCTATACCCAGCACCAGAATGTCAAGTGATGGTCGCAAATGGAGGAACTATAAATTGCTCTGGAAAATGCCATAATATCAAGCTAACCATGGGGGAATATGTATTGAATAGTCTAATGCTTTCCATTCCTATGGGAGGTTCCGATGTTGTACTAGGAGTACAATGGTTACAATCTTTGGGGATGGTAGCTTTTAATTTTCAAGAACTTTTCTTGAATTTTTTTTCAGAAGGAAAGGAATTCGAATTACGGGGTATTGAAGGGAAGCCGGGAAGGATAATAAGCTCTAATGTCATGACAAAGCTTCTAAAGAAAGAACAACGAGGCGTAATTGTACAATTATGCTCACTAGAAGTTCCGACATCAAAATCATCTATTTCTGCAGATCTCCAACAAGTCTTGGACAATCATTCCAAGGTGTTTGAAACTCCCAAAGGACTCCCACCTATTCATGATCACGATCATGCTATTCATTTGATTCCAGGAAGTGTTCCTCCAAACATCAGGCCTTATAGATATCCTTACTTCCAAAAGAGCGAAATTGAACGTATGATTGCAGAAATGTTAGAGGCCGGTATAATTCAACCCAGTCAAAGTTCTTTCTCTGCTCCTGTAGTATTGGTACACAAGAAGGATGGATCATGGCGAATGTGTCCGGATTATAGGGAGCTCAATAAGCTCACCATCAAAGATAAATTTCCCATTCCTGTGATTGATGAATTATTGGATGAATTACATGGAGCAATTTATTTTACCAAGTTGGATCTTCGTTCAGGATATCATCAAATTAGAATGAAGACTAAAGATATTCCAAAAACAACATTTCAAAATCATCAATGTCATTATGAATTTTTGGTCATGCCTTTTGGCTTTACCAATGCACCTTCTACATTTCAAGGGTTTATGAATTCCATTTTCAAACCCTTCCTTAGAAAAAGTGTGCTAGTATTTTTTGATGATATAATAATCTACAACAGGTCTTGGAAGGATCATGTTCAACATATTGATAGGGTGCTCAAACTATTGCAGGAGAAACAATTATATGAAAAAAAACCCAAATGTTTCTTTGGAGGACAAGAGGTGGAATATCTAGGTCATATTGTATCTCACGAGGGTGTTAAGGTAGACCCTAACAAAATTAAAGCCATTAAGGAATGGAAATTCCCTGCAACCATAAAGCAGTTGCAAGGATTTCTAGGGTTAACAGGGTATCACAAGTTTTTTAAGAATTATGGGAGAATAGCAGCACCTCTAACAAAATTATTGAAGAAATATGTAGTTTCATGGACACCTGAAGCAGCTAAGGCCTTTAAACATCTTAAAGAGGCAATGTTCCTATCACTGGTCTTAGCTACGCCAGACTTCACAAAAACCTTTATTGTGGAATGTGATGCCTCAGGAAATGGAATTGGTTTTGTTTTAATGCAAGAAGGAAGACCCGTTGCTTTTGAAAGTCGTCCAATCAAAGGAAAGTATTTACAGAAAGCCATTTATGAGAAGGAAATGTTAGCAATACTGCATGCACTAAAGAAATGGTGAACTTACCTAATGGGAAGACACTTCAAGGTAAAAACTAATCATGATAGTCTTAAACACTTTTCGAAACAAATACTATCTTCAGAAGAGCAGCAAAAATGGGTCACAAAGATGTTGGGTTATGACTTTGAAATAATCTACAAAAAAGGGAAGATAAATGTTGTTGCAGATGCACTCTCAAGAAAGAATGAAGAGGTGGAAGCATTGCTTTGTGCCATTTTTATTATCCAACCAGATTGGATAACTGAAGCAAGAGATGAATGGAAGAAGGACGAAGAAGTGTGGACACTCATTCAAAAGTTGCAGCAAGATCCTAGTACATCTGATACATTTAGTTGGAAAAATGATTCCTTATGGTACAAAGATCGCTTATATCTTTGTAAGAATTCCCAACTAAAACAAAAGATTCTTTTTGAATTGCACACTTCTCCTTTAGGAGGACACTCAGGATTTTTAAAAACTTACCACAGGGTGAAGAAAGAATTTTTTTGGGATGGCCTTAAATCTAATATTCAAAAGTTTGTGGCAGAATGTTTGGTTTTCTAGCAGAATAAAGTGGAAACAATTAAGACCCCGGGACTTCTACAACCTTTATCCATTCCAAGTCAACGTTGGGAGGAGATTTCAATGGATTTTATCACAGGTTTACCTAAGTCCGAATGAAAGAGTGTCATCATGGTGGTAGTTGATAGACTTACCAAGTATGCACACTTTTGTGCATTATCTCATCCATTTAAAGCAAGTACAGTTGCTACTACATTTATGGACACAATTCAAAAGATACATGGAAACCCAAGAGTTATTGTGAGCGACAAAGATCCCATTTTTACTGGAAATTTTTGGACAGAGTTATTTTCTTGTTTGGGTACTCAATTAGCTCATAGCTCATCTTATCATCCTCAATCCAATGGTCAAACTGAGATAGTAAATAAATTTTTGGAATGATATCTTTGTTGTTTTGTATCTGATAAACAAACACAATGGGTCAAGTGGTTACCTCTCATTGAATGGTGGTATAACACTTCCTTCCATACTACAGCAAAAATGAACCCATTTATGGCACTTTATGGATATCATCCACCATCCATCACATCATATTTAAGAGAAAATTTGAAGGTTCAAGCAATGGAAGATCACATCGAGCATTAACAAGAATTTCTCCAACTCTTAAAGGATAACTTGAATTTGGCACAAAATCGAATGAAACAACAGGCAAATCAACATCGCAGCGAGAGAACTTTTGATGTAGGAAACTGGGTATTTTTATGGCTACAACCATAAAAACAAATGTCCCTCAAGAAAGCTAAGAAGGATACTAAATTATCGCCAAAGTACTATGGTCCTTACAAGGTGTTTCAAAAGATTGGTACTATGGCATATAAATTGGAGCTTCTTGCTTCTTCACGAGTGCATCCAGTTTTCCATGTTTCATGCTTAAAGAAGGTTATAGGTGAAAATATTCCAGTTCAAACAATATTGCCAGAACTTGATGAGGAAGGAAAAATCATATTGGAACTTGAAGCAGTCACGGAAACAAGAACTCGAAAGCTACGAAATCGATCAATTTCAGAGTATCTCATCAAGTGGAAGAACTTACCCACTGAAGAATCTACATGAGAGGATGGGAATTTTATACAGAAGCACCTAGAGCTACTCAAGCGTTGAGGACAACACTTTTTTTGAAGGAGAGGGGCATGTTAGGTCCCTATATTACTAGTGTAGTCCCTTATTGTTGTTAGTGTAATCCCCTTATTGTTATTATTGTAGCCTTGTAACCCCCATATTGTTATTATTGTGCCCTTAAATTATTATTGTTAGGTCAGCTAGGATTACATTGTGGCCCCACTAGGATTACATTATAGCCCCATGGACTCCTATATATAGAAAGGAGGTTTTTTAATTTGAATCATTCAAGAATCATTCATTTATGTAATATATTGGAGGTTTCCCCCTCGAAGTGGCTGATTTCTAAGGTGTTGATCTCTCTTTTCTTCTATTTTTCGAGCTAGTTTCACAACAAGAGCATCTGCAACCCTATTTTCCTTTCCTTTAATGTACCTGATCTTGAAGTAAAACTCAATGATCATCGCCAGCCATCTAGCTTGCCTAACATTCAAATTCAGTTGATCAAATAAGTATCTTAATCCACCATGGTCTCTCATCATGATGAACTACTTTCCAAGAAGATAATGTCTCCACGTCTTCAATGCATGTATGATTGTTGCGAACTCAAGATCATGTGTCACCTAATTATTCTCATGCTCATTCAGTTTCCTTGATTTGTAACATGCCGCATATTCCTCTTGCATATGGACTCCACCAAGCCCTCTCTTTCAAGCATATGTACACACCAAAAAATATTTATCTAAATCTACAATCTTGAGAAATGGAGTATTTTTCAACAACTGCTTCAACTGTTCAAAACTTTCTGCACATTCCTCTATCCATTTAAATTTCTTATCTTTCCTTTGCAATTATTTTGTTGAACCCTTAGTTAAACTAAGAGGGGGGGGGGGGTTGGGGGGTGGGGGGTGAATCAATTTAATACATTCATGGAATTTAAAAACTTTCCTTTAAACTTATTTACACCTTCATTTCATGATCACCTTAATATAGAATGAAACAGCAATATTTATATGTGAGCAACAAGTATTAAGCATATTAAATACATAACTTCAAAACATAATCATCATGCATATGGACAACAGATATAAATGGAAACCCATAAGGGAGAAAACCACATCTTATTACTGTTTTGATGCAAAGGAAAGCTCCAACTCCCTCTCACCACTGATTTTATGTAGCCTCCAACCTACAGGAGGCTACCACCTCAAATTATGCAAGCTACAACTTGCAAGGAAGCTACAACTCCCATTTGTTTTCTACAAGCTACAACCCACAGGAGGCTTCTACCTCAACCAGTTCCAACTGGACATCTATCAAGCTACAACTTGAAATGGAAGCACCAACTCCCATGTATTTTTTGTAGGCTACAACCCATAATAGGATCCTTCCTCAACCAGCTACAACTGGACATCTATCAAGCTACAAATTGATATGGAAGCACCAAATTTATTACACTACAATAAAATCGCATGTTTATTTACCTAGATATCAACTCTGTTTTTCTCCTTCTTCACTGTTGTCATTTCAGCCTTCAAATCTACTTTATATCATCTCTAGATCGTCACAGCTTCTCTATCTGCTCTGTCTTCTTCTTTCACTCTCTAACTTCTTTATGCATATGACAATAACATCATTTATAGAGATCACCTCATAGTTGTTTGCATTCCATATGGGAATATGAAATGAACATGTATGACTCTTTGCCTTCCAGCTTCTCATTCCTCTCTCAGCACATTCAGGTTGTTACAACACTATGTACTCATTTCATAATTAAATTGGATTTTTTCTTTGCCTATGAAGACTTTCTTTTTCATCACAAACAATATAAAATAAATAATACATTTTCAGTTACAATCAATTATTTACTCGACCCTTTCAATTTCTTCGCTTTGATGTGCTTTTGTCCTCTTCTGCTTGTTTTCCTTATGTCTTTTTTGTTTTTGTTGTTATATTCCAACTTTGTTGCGTAACTACCCCTTTTAGCCCGACTCTTCTTCAACGTTCAACCTTTTCATTTGTTTTACTGCTGCAACACTATTATGCCCAAGCTCTTGGTCCTTTGATTTGCATTCAGATCATTTCTTTGTGACTTGTGGGGTATGGCCCACATAAAACTCCCTTTTAACACAATAGAGTATTACAAATCCGAGTTTTATCAACATACATATGTTTATCAATCAAACAATGCATATATAACGTACATATGTTTCTATATCAAATAACGCATATATAAAATACATACTTTTAACAATATAACTATGCATATATACACAGAACAAGGCTTATAGGGTCCCACAGTACCTTGAACCAATCACAATTCATCGCAAACACTTGCCCGCAGGTTTCCCACTCTACCAATAGCGATAAACCGTAAACCATGCGATCTGTGATTTGTGCTCGTGCACGGTGCTGCCACGTGGACTCCCTTCATCACATTGCATCGCTTGATCCTTACTGCATCTCAAGAAAAAAAACATACCTTGCGATGTCTTTGAAGTTAAACTCTATTTCTTGCGGGATGCGATGTTGCGCAAGGTCGACACGTGTCCCTCCATTTCGCATCACAAAACTTTAAACTTAACTTGCAATCACCTTACTGCTATCTCCTAAGCATTTCAATGTGCGGTATGAGGGAAAGGTCCATGTTATCATGCCATGTCACCCGACATGTCACCTTGCCACGTCATCATAATGTCACTACCACATCATATTTATGTCACTGCCACATCATCTTTTTGTCACTTCCACTTCATCTTTACGTCACTGCCCATACTTCGTAGTTCACAACTTATAACCATTTAACTTATTGGTTACCTCTATTTCATGCGATATGCGATATTGCGTTGTGTCAACACATGTCCCTTCTCCACTTTGCATCGAAAATTCTTTAACTTACCACGCGACACCTTAACGCTAAACTCTTAAATGTTGCGATTTTCAAAATTGCTCCTAAAGCAATTTGATCTTTGTCATCCATCTCTCACCTTTACTTTTGCGATCTGATCCTGACCATCTGTTCACCTCCCTTTGAATTCTTCAGAGAATTATCTACAATAGTAAATTTTTCTTTTGTTTACACTATCCTGCTCTGTAACTCTGGTTTCTACACGATGTTCCTCCTGAGCTTGTCTTTGTTATTGAATGTCATCCTGAGTTATCACACTCAACATATAACCTTTTCATACTGATTAAAGCCCTCTCTGTCTCTCGCCTCTCGCCTCTCTCTCTAATTTTTCTATGTGTAAGATCTCTAGTCCTCGTTGTGTCTTTCAAATCCGATTTCTTTCTGTGCGCTGAAGCAATTCGCTGCCTCTCTGCTTCATTCACTACTTAGATAAATATGCATATTGGTGCCTTCTTAGATGCATTCATTGCCTTTGATACATTCACTGCCTTGGCTGCCTTTCACGACTTGACCTGCTTTTCTACCTTTGCTACCTTTCGCTACCTTGGTTGCCTTTCATGACTTGACCCACTTTGCTACCTTTGTTTCCTTTCGGTGTGTTGGTTGCCTTTCACGACTTGACCCGCATTGTTGCCTTTGCTGCCTTTTGATTCCTTAACTTCCTTTTTTATTTTTATACTTATTTTCCTTAAGTAATCACTCTAAAGCTTCTCCTTGCTTCTCCTTTGCCTCTTTGTTGCTTCTCTCTACTTTAGGTTATACTTCTATTGTTTCTACTTTGTCTCTCTGCTGCACATTGCTGCACATTTTCTGATATGCACCTTTGCCTTATAACCGTTGATTCTCTGCTCCTTTGCCATAAATGATAATTCTGGTGTTACTCCTTTTTGTTCCTTTTCCATCAATAACAATATTTCCAACAATCTCCCCCTTTGGCATTGATGGCAACACATCCACCAATACTCCAATACTTCCTCCAGGACTTCCTCCCCCTTTCATTCTGAGAAGTGCCTTATCTTCCTCTGCTTTCTTTTTAGAAGAGACTTTCTTCTTCTGCTTGATTTTCCTCCCCCTTTGAGATCAATGGAAAAGGGTTGCACATTTCCCAGTGTAGGTTTTATCTTCACATTTCCTCTCTCTGAATTGTGTTTAGGCCTTCTTCTTCTGACTTTATACCTTGTTGCTCCAGACTGGTGTACAAGAGTTTTTGGGAGAACTCTTTGAGAATCATTGAACTTGTATGTATATACACAGTAAGCTGATACCATCTCAAAGCACATACTCCTCGCACTTCTGAAATTGATGATAAGGACACTTCATAGAACCAACTTATATAATCAGAGATGCATCATTGGAACAATACTAAAATACTGAGAATGCTCCATACGACATGTAAAGTCTGCTCCAAATATACTTCAGTCCATATTATGATCTTCATCTGAGATACATATCTGTAGTACACATCTATTCAAATATGATGATGCCAATATATATTTTATAGATGTGGTTCACCTTTACTTCCTGTTGCTGGGGATATGTACTAGAATGCTAACAGGGATATTACACTAATAGCCAAAAGGTCCTTTATACCGATGTGAACAATGAATCAAACCAGAACTTACAACTTATTGTAAGATTAGAAAATATATTTCAATCTAAGAGACTAAGTGACTTTACTACTTATACAAAGTACTTTCAAAACTAACCCTTGAGGCTAGATACATTCAGTTGGTCAGTCTCACTTATCAAATATGAAATTTTATTTATGACATAAGGAGGTAATGTATGTCAATGATAAAACTCTCTTCAATGGTGAAATACCAACAATTCCTTTCTGCTCGAGTAGGCTTTAGATGAATCAATAACAGACTCTTGAGCTTCAAAAGTAATATTAACACAACTAGTCCTTCATACTTGTTCTATCATGATGATATTCACAAAAACAT
This sequence comes from Pinus albicaulis, assembly GCA_034641835.2. Lineage (NCBI taxonomy): Eukaryota > Viridiplantae > Streptophyta > Pinopsida > Pinales > Pinaceae > Pinus > Pinus albicaulis. The sequence continues at coordinate 272,563,185 of CM076577.1, read as the reverse complement.
CTTCAAGTTGTTTAATTGAAATCTCAACAAACAGAATTCACACATTTTTATGAATGATATTAAGAAAGAGGCCTTGAATATATATTTTTACTGACTTGAGGAAGGCATGCAGTTATATCTAGAAATATATATTTCTTCAATGTTCAACATAATACTTCAAGTGTAAACAAGATAATGATCCTTTAGCATTTTTATAGACCTTTTCATGCTTTAATAATGTAGATAATGCTGGGAATACTACCTTAGTGTACTTCTGCCATAATATTCTAATCCCAAGGACTTGTACCATACCACTGCTCCACTAATGACACTTGGTATTCTGCTGATAGGTAGACTACTTGTTCCAAATACCAATTTATACTACTTTGATCAACCATACAGTAATTTCACTTCATCTCGCACATGTACCCATAGTTAAGAGAACCTTCATAGTTTCTACTACTGAGCTCTCCATTGTTATCAAAAACAATCATCAATTTACTGAATCTGATCTACGGCATAATTAACCTCTTGCTTATTCTGTCATTTTGTTTTTAAAATAATGTCACTACATATTCCTTTCTAGGACTGCTCCAGAATCATTTCTACTCTATCCTTTTCAACTATTCTAAATATAATTATCTTCAGGAAGACATCTTCAATTGCTTTACTTGGAATATACAAGGGAAGACCACTCATAGTTTTATCACTCATTTAATTTCTTTCCTCTCAAGGGAACCTTCTATTGATGAATGATGTAATGATATAATGATGATAAACATTTCTCTTACTCATCCTTCTTAAATTTGTTTCATTGTTAACTCTTGTAGTATGATGCACAGTGTGATCATCCTCTATGGATATTTCCACTTCTAAAGCTTGAAACATAATTTTTGTGATTTTAACCATTCATAACTTAGTGTGTTGTTGTCTTCTTAGCTTACATGTTCATGGCTGATGTTCCCTATACCACCATGGCTGCTTGTTGCCATCTCTCCTTCCATCAACCTGTTTTTTATTGAATGCTTCACGTATTCTTCTTCCTCTATAGTTCTCTATCATAGGAGTTGTCCTTTCCCTTCCTGAACTTTTATTTGTTCTTATTCCAAGGAGCTCTTCTTAGACTACTTATAAGGGGAATATTTATGAACTTCTCTCCCCCTGGGATGTTGCTTCTTATCTATTGTTGGCTGGATATTTGTGTTTCTTCCTAGAGCAACTCCCCCTGAGACTATGATGGATTCATTAATTTATTGAGGTAACAGGCTCGCCCTTTCTCTTTTCCTTCCATACTTTATTGGGGTTCTTCATAATGTTTGCACTTCTTTTTTATTCACAGTTTTGTCTGGTTTTATTGGATTCCATCATCTGAGTAGATTTCTTTAATGTATATGGCAGCTTATAGTATTTTGATTTGTGACCAAGTTTGTGGCATGAATAACATCTTAATTTACCTAAGTAAGGTTGAGCTGATGTATGGAATTTTGTTCCCCTTTTTTAACACAATTTACATTCAATAGATTTATGTCCAAATTCATTGCATGAAAAATAGTAGCCATGGAATCGATTAGTGTACCTGGTGAAAGGTTGTCCTATCCATTTGTTTTCTTGAGGTAGCCTTTTCATTTCCTATATATTTTGCTGGTTGGACTAGATTTTCTTTTTCTTACAGTATGTCGCAATATGTCCAAGTTTGTGGCAGGAAAAACAAGTGATACTTCTCATAGGAGGAAAGAACCTCCTTTGGTAGCTTCTAAATTTATTCAATTCATATTCAAGAGTGTATGAGCCTTTTGTAGCTGACTGTTTCTTCCTCTCATTCTCTATCTTTTGAGGGTGCTGCTTGTTTCTGTTTACTTCATTACAAGTCATATTCTTGATGGCTTCTACTTCTGTAGGAATCTTTTGAGCTTCTTCATTATCCTTTATAGCTTTTACAAAAATGATATTCCTATTATCTTGTACCTTGGACTTACTTGTTTCTCCTTCGTAGCCTATCCCAACCTTTATGAGAGGAGATCTTTGAACATTTAGTATTTTTTCCAACTATCCAGAGCTTTTCATTTGTGGAATATTCATAATTAGTTCAATTTTGGCTTTCTCTGATTTCATCCTCAGGTTTACCACCTCTTCTTCCAATATTCCACATTCCAGACTTTTCTCTCTTATTTGTTGTAGCAGAATGTCTTCTACTTTCCTTGCTTCTTCAAGTAGTGCCTTCAGGCCAAATTTTTTTCCTTATCTTCATATTCTCTCTCATCACATATTTGCACCAATGTCTTAAGTTTTTTGTTTTCATTCTTGAATATTTCTATTTCAGTCAAGGTTGTGTCAAGTTTGGATTTTTCTTCAACTATAATTTCTTCATGGTACTCAAATCCATTCACCCTAGCAGGTATCTCATTTGATTGACCTTTTTCCTTTTGAAAGGAATTTTTCTTCTTCTTTTGGTTTATCTTCTCCTTCTTGATAATGCAGCCACTAGTGTCTCCTTCATGCATGAGATGCAATCTATTCCTGATTCCTTTTGCAGAGGTTAAATCCATTATTAAATCAAGATCCTTGTTATGAAGACTGTTATATATCACACATTTTTCCTTGGCTTTCCACTGTTGTTCTTACAAAGAGGGACAGTCTGTGGAGTAACCATCACATACAAGCTTCCATACCTCAGGTTCATAAGCCATTAAATCTTCTTTAACCTTATCTCTCCTTTCAGGAAAGTTTGTTGTATTTAACACAGGTACATTTTGATAGTCCATTACTCAACCAGATCTCCTTCAAGCTATTAGGCTTACACCAAAGGAACCTACTCTAATACCAATTGTTGAACCCTTAGTTAAACTGAGATTGGGGGTGAATCAGTTTAATACATTCATGGACTTTTAAAACTTTCCTTTAAACTTATTTACACCTTCATTTCGTGATCACCTTAATATATAATGAAAGAAAAATCTATATATGTGAGCAACAAGTATTAAGCAGATTAAGTACAAAACATCAACACATAATCATCATGCATATGGACAATAGATATAAGTGGAAACCCATAAGGGAGAAAACCACATCTTATTATTTTTGTGATGCAAAGGCAAGCTCCAACTCCCTCTCGCCACTGATTTTCTGTAGGCTCCAACCTAGAGGAACCTACCACCTCAAATTCTACAAGCTACAAATTGCAAGGAAGCTCCAACTCCCATTTGTTTTTGCACATGCTACAACATACAGGAGGCTCCTACCTCAACCAACTCCAACTAGACATCTATCAAGCTACAACTTGAAATGGAAGCACCAACTCCCATGTATTTTCTATAGGCTACAATGCACAAGAGGATCCTACCTCAACCAACTACAATTGGACATCTATCAAGCTACAATTTGAAATGGAATAACCAACTCCCATGTATTTTCTATAGGCTACAACGCACAAGAGGATCCTACCTCAACCAACTACAATTGGACATCTATCAAGCTACAACTTGATATGGAATCACCATCTCCCTTACACTACAATAAAATTATATGATTATTTACCTGGATATCAGCTCTGTTTTTCTCCTTCTTCACTGTTGTTCTTTCAGCCTTCAAATCTTCTCTTATATCATCTCTAGATCTTCACAAATTCTCTATCCGCTCTGTCTTCTTCTTCCACTCTCTAACCTCTTTATGCATATGACAATAACATCATTTATAGAGATCACCTCATAGTTGTTTGCATTCCATATGGGAATATGAAATGAACATGTATGACTCTTCGCCTTCCACCTTCTCATTTACTCTCTCAACACATTTAGGATGTTACAACACTATTTACTCATTTCAGAATTAAAATTGGAGTTTTTCTTTGCCTACGGAGACTTCGCTTTGCTTCACAAAAAATATAAAATAAATAATACATTTTCAGTTACAATCAATTATTTACTCAACCCTTTCAGTTTCTTCTCTTTGTTGTGCATTTTTCCTCTTCTTCTTTTTGTCCTTGTGTCTTTTCTATTTCTACCGTTATATTCCAACATTACTTCATAACTGCCCCTTTTAGCTCGACTCTTCTTTCGCGTTCAACCTTTTCGTTTTTTTTATTTCCGCAACACTGTTCTGCCCAAGCTCCTAGTCCTTTTATTTGCGTTCAAATCATTTCTTTGTGACCTGTGGGGTATGGCCCACATAAAACTCCCTTTTAACATAGTGGAATATTACAAATCTGTGTTTTATCAACATACATACCTTTATCGATCAAATAACGCATATATAACATACATACATTTATTGATCAAATAACGCATATATAACATACATACTTTCAACAATAAAAAAACGTGTATATACACAGAACAAGGCTTATAGGATCCCATGGAACCAAAATCACAATTCATCGCAAACACTTGCTTGCAGGTTTCCCACTCTACCAATAGCGATAAACTGTAAACCATGCGTTCTGCGCTCATGCGCGGTGCTTCCATGTGGACTCCCTTCATCACATCACATCGCTTGATCCTTACTGAATTGCAGCCAAAACAACATACCTTGTGATGTCTTTGAAGTTAAACTCTATTTCTTACGGGATGTGATGTTGCGCAAGGTTGACATGTGTCCCTCCATTTCGCATCGCAAAAATTTAAACTTAACTTGCGGTCACCTTATTGTTATCTCCTAAGCGTTACGATGTGCAGTATGCGGGCGAGGTCCATGTTATCATGCCATGTCACCCTGCCATGTCACCACTATGTCACCTTGCCACGTCATCATAACGCCACTCCAACGTCATCCTTACATCACTACCAGATCATCTTTACATCACTGCCACGTCATCCTTACATCACTACCAGATCATCTTTACATCACTGCCACGTCATCTTTACATCACTTACCGTACTTCATAGTTCGCAACTTATAACCATTTAACTTAGTGGTTACCTATATTTTGTGTGATCTGTGATATTGTGTCGTTCAAACACGTGTCCCTTCTCCACTTCACATCGCAAATGCTTTAACTTACCATGCAACACCTTAACGCTAAACTCTTAAATGTTGCGATTTTTGAAATATCTCCTGAAGCGATTCGATATTCACCATCCATCTCTCACCTTTACTTTTGCGATATAATCCTGACCATCCGTACACCACACTTGGAATTCTTCAAATAATTCTCTGCCTTAGTCAATTTTTCATTTTTTTGCACTATATTTCTATATAACTCTGGTTTCTCCACATTGTTCCTCCTAAGCTTGTTCCTGAGATTTTCTTTGTTATTGAATGTCATCCCGAGTTATCACACTCGACATCTACCCTTTTCATACTAATTAAATCCCTCTATCTCTCGGCTCTTGCCTCTCTCTCTGCTTCTGCTATGTGTAAGATCTCTGGTCCGTGCTGTGTCTTGCAAATCTGATTTCTTTCTAATGTGTGCTGAAGCAATTCATTTCCTCTCTACTTCATTAGATACTTCTGCTGCCTTGCTGCCTTTGGTGCCTTCTAAGTTGCATTTGCTACCTTGCCTTCCTTTAACGACTTGACCTGCTTTTCTTCCTTTGTTTCCCTTTGCTGCCCTGGCTTCCTTTCCGGACTTGACCTGCTTTGCTGCCTTTGTTGTCTTTCGATGCCTTGGCTGCCTTTCACGACTTGACCTGCTTTTCTATCTTTGCTGCCTTTGTTCTTTTTTTGCTTCTTTGCCTTAAGTAATCATGCTAAATCTTCTCCATGCTTCTCCTTTGCCTCTTTGTTTCTTCTCTTTGCTTTAGGTTATATTTCTATTGCTGCTCCTTTGCCTCTCTACTGCAAATTTCCTGATCTGCTCCTTTGCCTTATAACCGCTGCTTCTCTACTCCTTTTCCATCAATGATAATTATGGTGTTACTCCTTTCTGTTCCTTTTCCATCAATGACAATATTTCCAATAGTCCCCCCCCTTTGGCATTGATGTCAACACATCCACCAATACTCCAATACTTCCTCCAGGACTTCCTCCCCCTTTCATTCTGAGAAGTGTCTTGTCTTCCTTTGCTTGCCTTTCAAAAGAGCCTCTCTTCTTCTACTTGATTTTCCTCTCCCTTTGACATCAATGGAAAAGGGTTGCACATTTCCCAGTGTAGCTTTTATCTTCAAATTTCCTCTCTCTGAGTTGTATTTAGGCCTTCTTCTTCTGAATTTATACCTTGCTGCTCCAGACTGGTGTACAAGAGTTGTTGGGAGAACACTTTGATAATCATTGAACTTGTATGTATATACACAGTAAGCTGATACCATCTCAAAGCACAACCTCCTTTCACTTTTGAAAGTGATGATAAGGACACTTCATATAACCAACTTATATGCCAATATATCTTTTATAGCTGTCGTTCACCTTTACTGCCCATTGGTGGGGATATGTGCTAGACTGCTGACTGGGATATTACACTAACAGCCAAAAGGTCCTTGATACTGATGTGAACAGTGAATCAAACTAAAACTTACAAATTATTGTAAGATTAGACAATATCTTTAAATATAAGAGACAAAGTGACTTTACTACTTGTACATAGTACTTTCAAAACTAACCCTTGAGGCTACATACATTCAATGAATTGGTCAGTCTCACTTATCAACTATGAAATTTTATGTATGACATAAGGGGGTAATGTATGTCAATTATCAACCTCTCTTCAATGGCAAAATACTAGCAATTCCTTTCTGCTGAAGTAGGCTTAAATGAATCAATAAAAAACTCTTGAGCTTCAAATGTAAGATTAACTCAACTATTCCTTCATACTCTTTCTATCATGATGATCTTTAGTAAAACATCTTCAAGTTGTTTAATTTAAATCTCAACAAACAGACTTCACACAATTTCATGAATGATCTTAAGAAAGAGGCCTTGAATATATATTTGTATTAGACTTGAGGAAGGCATGCAATTATATCTACAAATAGATAATGCTTTAATGCTCAACATAATACTTCAAGTGTAAACAAGATAATGATCCTTTAGCACTGTTATTGACCTTTTCATGCTTTAATAATGCAGATAACACTGGGAATACTAACTTGATGTACTTCTGCCATAGTTTTCTGAGCCTGAGGACCTGTACCATACCACTGCTCCAATGATGACACTTGGTATTCTGCTAATAGTCAGGCTGCTTGTTCCAAATACAAATTGATACTACTTTGATGAACCATACAATAATTTCACTTCATCTCGCATGTACTCATAGTTAATACAACCTTCATAGTTTCTACTATTGATCTCTCCACTATTCTCAATAGAAATCATCAATATATTGAATCTGATCTTAGCATCATTAACCTCTTTCTTATTCTGTCATTTTTTTTAAAAAATAAGGTCACTACATATTCCTTTCTAGGACTACTCCAAAATCATTGCTGCTCTATCCTTTTCAACTGTTTTAAACATAATGATCTTTGGGAAGACATCTTCAATTTCTTTACTTGGAATCTACAAGGGAAGACCACTCATAGTTTTATCACTCATTTAACTGCTTTCCTCTCAAGGGAACCTTCTATTGATGAATGATATAATGATATAATGATGATAAAAATTTCTCTTACTCATCCTTCTTAAATTTGTTTCATTGTTAACTCTTGTAGTATGATGCACAGTGTGATCATCCTCTATGGATATTTCCACTTCTAAAGCTTGAAACATATTTTTTGTGATTTTAACCATTCATCACTTAGTGTGTTGTTGTCTTCTTAACTTACATGTTCATAGCTAATGTTCCCTCTACCACCATGGCTGCTTGTTGCCTTCTCTCCTTCCATCAACCTGTTGGCTATGGAATGCTTTAGGTATTCTTCTTCCTCTATAGTTCTTCGTCAGAGGAATTGTCCTTTCCCTTCCTGAAATTTTAGCTATTCTTATGCCAAGGAGCTCTTCTTAAACTAATTATATGGGGACTATTTATGAACAGCTCTCAACCCGGGATATTGCTTCTTATCTATTGTTGGCTGGATATTTGCGTTGCTTCCTAGAGCAGCTCCCCCTGAGACTATGATGGATTCATTAAGTTATTGAGGTAATAGGCTCCCCTTTCTCTTTTCCTTCCATACTTTAATAGGGTTCTTCATTATGTCTGCACTTCTTTTTTATTCACAGTTTTGTTTGATTTGATTGGATTCATCATCTGTGTAGAGTTATTTAATGTGTATGGTAGCTTATAGTCTTTTGCTTTGTGACAAAGCTTGTGGCATGAATAACATCTTAATTTACCTAAGTAAAGTTGAGCTGATGTATGGAATTTTGTTCCCCTTTTTTAACACAATTTACATTCAACAGATTTATGTCCAAATTAATTTCATGAAAAATAGTAGCCATGGAATCGATTAGTGTACCTGGTGAAAGGTTGTCCTCTCCATTTTTTTGCTTGAGGTAGTATTTTCATTTCCTGTATCTTTTGCTGGTTGGACTGGATTTGCTTTGTCTTACAGTATGTCACAGTATGTCCAGGTTTGTGGCAGGAAAAACAAGTGATACTTCTCATAGGAGGAAAGAACCTCATTTGACAACTTATTCAATTCATATTCAGGAGTGTGTGACCCTTTTAAAGTTGACTGTTTATTCCTCTCATTCTATGTCCTTTGAGGTTGCTTCTCATTTCTGTTTACTTCATTGCAAGTCATGCTCTTGTCAGCTTCTACTTTTGTAGGAATCTTTTGAGATGCTTCATATCCTTTACAACTTTAAAAAAAATTATATTCTTGTTATCTTCTACCTTGGACTTACTTTTTTCTCCTTCATAGCCTATCCTAGCCTTTATAAGAGGAGATATTTGAGCATTTAGTTTTTTTTCCAACTTTCCAGAGCTTTTCATTTGTGGAATATTAATAATTAGTTCAATTTGGGCGTTATCTGATTTCATCCTCAGGCTTACCACCTCTTCTTCCAATCTTCCACATTCCAGACTTTTCTCTCTTATTTGCTGCAACAGAATGTCTTCTAATTTCCTTGCTTCTTCAAGTAGTGCCTTCAGGCCAACAATTTTTTCCTTATCTTCATATTCTCTCTCATCACATATTTGCACCAATTCCTTAAGGTTTTTGTTTTCATTCTTCAATATTTCTATTTCAGTCAAGGCCGTGTCAAGTTTGGCCTATTCCTCAACTATAATTTCTTCATGGTACTCACATCCATTCACCCTTGTAGGTATCTCATTTGATTGACCTTTTTCCTTTTGAAAGTAGTTTTTCTTCTTCTTCTGGTTTATCTTCTCCTTCTTGATAATGCATCCACTAGTGTCTCCTTCATGCATGAGATGCAATCTATTCCAGATTCCTTTTGTAGATGTTAAATCCATTATTAAATCAAGATCCTTGTTATGAATACTGTTATATATCACACATTTTTCCTTGGCATTCCACTGTTGTTCTTGCAAAGAGGGAGAGTCTATACAGTAGCCATCACATACAAGCTTCCATACCTCAAGTTCATAAGCCATTAAATCTATTTTAACCTTATCTCTCCATTCAGGAAAGTTTGTTATATTTAACACGGGTACATTTTGATAGTCCATTACTCAACCAGATCTCCTTCAAGCTATTAGGCTTACACCAAAGGAAACTGCTCTGATACCAATTGTTTAACCCTTAGTTAAACTGAGACGGGGGGTGAATCAGTTTAATACATTCATGGACTTTTAAAACTTTCCTTTAAACTTATTTACACCTTCATTTCATGATCACCTTAATATATAATGAAACAACAACTTTTATATGTAAGTATTAAGCAAATTAAATACAGAACATCAACACATAATCATCATGCATATGGACAACAAATATAAGTGGAAACCCATAAGGGATAAAATTGCATCTTATTATTGTTTTGATGCAAAGGCAAGCTCCAACTCCCTCTCACCACTGATTTTATGTAGGCTCCAACCTACAGGAAGCTACCACCTCAAATTTTGCAAGCTACAAATTTCAAGGAAGCTCTAACTCCCATCTTTTTTCTATAGGCTACAACCCACAGGAGGCTCGTACCTCAAGCAGATCCAACTGGACATCTACCAAGCTACAACTTGAAATGGAAGCACCAACTCCCATGTATTTTCTATAGGCTACAACCCACAACCCACAGGAGGCTCCTACCTCAACCAGCTACAACTGGACATCTATCAAGCTACAACTTGATATGGAAGTACCAACTCCCTTACACTACAATAAAATCATATGTTGATTTACCTGCATATCAACTCTGCTTTTTTCCTTCTTCACTGTTATCCTTCCAGCCTTCAAATCTGCTTTATATCATCTCTATATCTTCACAGCTTCTTTATCTACTCTGTCTTCTTCTTCCACTCTCTAACTTCTTTATGCATATGACAATAACATCATTTATAGTGATCACCTCATAGATTTTTTCATTCCATATGGGAATATGAAATGAACAGGTATGACTCTTTACCTTCCACCTTCTTATTTCCTCGCTCAGCACATTCATGATGTTACAACACTATGTACTCATTTCATAATTAAATTGGAGTTTTGATTTGCCTATGGAGATTTTCCTTTGCATCACAAACAATATAAAATAAATAATACATTTTCAGTTACAATCAATTATTTACTCAGATCTTTCATTTTCTTCGCTTTGTTGTGCGTTTGTCCTTTTATGCTTATTGTCCTTGTGTCTTTTCTATTTCTTTCATTACATTCCAACTTTGTTGCATAACTTCCCTTTTTAGCCCAACTCTTCTTCTGCGTTCAACCTTTTCGTTTGTTTTACTGCTGCAACATTGTTCTGTCCGAGCTCCTGGTCCTTTGATTTGCATTCAGATCATTTCTTTGTGACCTGTGGAGTATGGCACACATAAAACTTCCTTTTAACACAATGGAGTATTACAAATCCGAGTTTTATCAACATACATACATTTATCGATCAAATAGCACATATATAACATACATACGTTTATCGATCAAAGAGAGCATATATAACATACATACGTTTAACAATCAAACAACACATATATACACGAAACATGGCTTATATTGTCCCACAGTACCTTGAACCAATCACAATTCATCACAAACACTTGCCCGCAGGTTCCCACTCTACCAATAGCGATAAACCATAAACCATGCGATTTACAATCTGCACTCGTGCGCGATGCTACCACATGGACTCTCTTCATCACATCGCATCACTTGATCCTTAGCACATCGCAGCCAAAAAAACATACCTTGCAATTTCTTTAAAGTTAAAATCTATTTCTTATTAGATGCGATGTTGCACAAGGTCAACATGTGTCCCTCCATTTTGCATCGCAAAATTTTAAGCTTAACTTGCGGTCACCTTACTACTGTCTCCTAAGTGTTGTGATGTGTGGTATGCAAGTAAGGTCCACGTTATCATACCACGTCACCCTGCTATGTCAGCACCATGTCATCTGGCCAAGTTATCATAATGTCACTGCCATGTCATCTTTACATCATTGACACGTCATCTTTACGTCACTGCCACATCATCTTTACGTCACTGCCACATCATCTTTACGTCACTATCACGTCATATTTATGTCACTTCTCGTACTTCGCAGTTCACAACTTATAACAGTTTAACTTAGTGGTTACCTCTATTTCATGTGATCTATGATATTGCGCCATGCCAACACCTGTCCCTTCTCCACTTCGCATCACAAATGATTTAACTTACCAAAAGATGCCTTAACACTAAACTCTTAAATGTTGTGATTTGTGAAATTTCTCCTGAAGTGATTTGATCTCCGTCGTCCATCTCTTGCCTTTACTTTTGCAATCTAATCCTGACCGTCTGTTAACCTCCCTTAGAATTCTTTAGATAATTATCTTCCTTAGTCAATTTTTCATTTTTTTACATTGTCCCGCTCCATAACTTTGTTTCTCCATGTTGTTCCTCTTGAGCTTGTCTTTGTTATTGAATGTCATCCTGAGTTATCACGGTCGACATCTACCCTTTTCATACTGATTAAATCCCTCTCTATATCTCGCCTCTCACCTCTCTCTTTGCTTCTGTTATGTGTAATATCTATGGTCTTCACTGTGTCTTGCAAATCTGATTGCTTTCTGCTGTGCGCTGAAGCAATTTGATTCCTCTCTGCTTCATTTGTTGCTTCTACCGCCTTGATACCTTTGGTGCCTTCTTAGCTGCATTCACTACCTTTGCTACATTCGCTACCTTGGCTTCCTTTCACAACTTGACCCACTTTGCTTCCTTTTCTTCCTTTCGCTACATTTTCTGCCTTTCACGACTTGACCCGCTTTGCTGCCTTTACTACCTTTCTTTGCCTTGGATGCCTTTGCTACCTTTCTATGTCTTAACTTCCTTTGTTCTTTTGCTGCTTCTTTGCCTTAAGTAATCACGATAAATCTTCTCCATGTTGCCCCTTTTCCTCTTTGATTCTATCTCTCTGCTTTATGTTATACTTCTATTGCTACCTCTTTGCCTCTCTGCTGCACATTGCCTAATTTTCTCCTTTTCCTTATAATCGATGCTTCTCTACTCCTTTGCCATAAATGATAATTCTTGTGTTACTCCTTTCTTTTCCTTTGCCATCAATGAAAATATTTCCAACATATGTAATAGGATCAAAAATCTGTGAGAATTTCCTGATGAACCTCCTGTAGTAACCTCCCAACCCCATAAATGACCTTAACTCATCCACATTCCTAGGAGCTTCCCCCTCCATGATGGCCTTATCTTTTCCGAATCTTTTTTTATGCCTTCCTTGGAGACAACATGCCCCAAATAATGTACCTTTGTCTAAAAGAAACTTCATTTTATAAGGTTGGCATACAACTGATGCTATCTTATAAATATCAATACTGCTACTAAGTGTTCGGTATGATCTTCCTAATTCTTAGAATATATCAATATATCATCAATGAACATAATAACAAACTTGTCCAAACAGGGACGAATGCACTATTCATCAAGCACATAAAAGTAGCTATATAATTAGTGAAACCAAATGGAACTGCAACAAACTCATAATGATCATATCTGGTCCAGAAAGAATTCTTGTAGATGTCATCTACTTTGATGTGTACCTGATGGTATCCTAATCTCAAGTTATCCTCGACAACAGATACATGTTCTTAATGTTTACCTTGTTAAACTTCCTATAATCAATGCATAGCCTAAGAGTACCATCCTTCTTCTATACAAAAAATACTGGTGCACCCAAAGGCAATACATTTGGCCTAATATCCCCTATCAATCATTTCCTTCAGCTGCAACTTCAGTTCTACTAACATTGGAGTGCTCATCCTGTACGATGCCTTTGATGCTGGTGTTTCTCCTGGTACAAACTCAATATAAAATTCCACTTCTCTATGAGACGAAAAATCTGAAATATCTGCAGGGAATACATCCTTAAATGCTATAAAATCGTGTACCTATTCAAAACCTCTACATCTTCAGCATCCTTACCTTTATCACTGGAGATATGTACTACAAATAACACACACCCTTACTTGCGGCTTTGGGTTTCCTGCATAATTGTCACCATTCTAATTTATATTTCCTTCTTCTTACCTTGCAATATTGTTTGTTCTCCATGGTCATCCAAGCACTCAATAGCATTATCATAGCATTCTACCTTATTCATGTGAAGATACAACCAATACATACCCAATAGCAGACTATATGATCCCAATGGAAGCACATTTAGATGTGTTGATGTAGGCATACCATTAAACTCAAATGCATAAGGTCTTAGCCAATGTTGAGCTCATTTCTTTTTACCTGTACCCAAATGCACTAAACAAGAATCTCCATGCACTTATTTTCTCAAACCACACTTATCCACCAAGTCACGGTTAACATAAATATAATTATATCTAGGTTCAATCAAAATAGAAACAAATTGATCACAATTACCATCCATCTCGATAATGGATGCTTGGTGGTCTGCCTGCATGTTATCCAATGTTACATAAATACAAGGAATTCTCTGCCCAACATACCCAACAATATACGCTTCTTGTGCACTGTAGATATGAGGCCTACCATCCTGATACGATGGACAATCCTTCTTGATATGTTTCTTTCCACATATCCAAAACTGCAATTGTACCTTACCATAACCTCTATTATTCTTCCCTCCAAGTTGTGACCCATGTCCTTGTCCAACTACATTTAAATTTGTGTATGGTGCAACATTCTATTTCTCACCTACATCTTGAGGTATTTTCAATTTCGGCTGTCATTTACCTTTAGTCTTGTCTTTCCCTTTCCAACCTTATTGAGACTCTGTCTTGCACTTGGATTACTCATAATAGTGCTTCAACTTTCCAATTACTTCTTCAAGTGACCGAGGCTCATCATACTCAATCCGATCTCTAAATGTTAATGGTAATCCACTAAAAAATATTTGAAATTTTCCTTTCTCATCCCTAAGATATGGTACATACCTCAATAACTCCAAGAAATAAGTCATATACTCCTAATATATCATCGATCCCATATTTAAATCATATAACTCCTTGGCCTTACTGTCATAGTACCTCTCTGACAAGTTCTTCGCACTGAAGAGTCTCTTGAACTCATGCCAATTCAAATCCTTTTTTCCTAATGTCTCTGACATGCTTCATGTCCTCCCACTAGATGTTTTCTTTCCCTTTGAGGTTGAATATAACTATTCTATCCTTCATGTTCTCTATGTAATCATTTAACTCAAATAATTTATTCATCCCAAGTAACCATGCCTCTTCATCTTCCCACTTCTTCAAATCTCCATCAAATGTAGGCAGATTGGATTTCTTGAACTCATATGGAAAATATCCCCTGTCACTCCTCCTGTAAGGATGATATAAATGATGGCCATGATACATTTTCAGAACTAGAACTAGAATATAACATGTTTCCATCACCTCTCCTATCTAGTGTGTCTGAGAATCGGTCATCCCCAACCATGTCACCCCTATCCAAACTGTGCCCACCATGATACCAACTGCCATATGCTCTATTAGTCCTATCCTCCTATCCATGACTAATCCTAAGCAGTCTCTGTCTCTGCAGATTTGACATACTCTGAAGGATCACTGCATTAACCTCTGCTTTTTTCTCCTATGCCTGAATGATACTATCATTATCTGCCTTGCAACTTCTTATTTATACCTTTAAACTTCTCAAAGTGTCTATTATATCAGGAGAGTACCTATCACCATGCTACTCATATGATCTATAGGGAGAATCTCATGAACTGTAATTTACCATATTTCTAGTCATATATGATATTCTTCCTGCAAGTATACCATGTTATCTAAACCAAAATATAAGCATAACCAACATACCTCAGTAGAGTTCAGGGGGGGATATCTTGTCTGCAAGATCAAATAGATTAGCATGATACATGTATAATTATAATCATAACAATATATCAACATCATGAATAACAAAACCGATTGGATACCATGACCTTATGCGTGACAAACATAACCATAACACAACATGCACATATCCACATAGAAAAAAATCATGAACAACAAATGCATATTCAACCAGATGCATTCATGATGAACACATCCCGACAACAACATCATCAACTTCTACGTGACAACACAATTGTAACAATGACTACCCCCATGCACACATGACAAACACATATACCAAAAATATAATAAACACACATGCAACTGACATGTATGCATGACAAACACATTCCGCTCATCATTCCATTGGGTGATGCATGCTCTGATACCACTCTTTGGTATCAGATATCAGCCAAAGAGAACGAAAACCAAACACCACCCAAAAAGAATGAAGTCTAATCTGATACCACTCTATAACACCCTCCTCCCACTTTTACCCAAGCTAACTGGTCCACTGAGGTAAACATGTGAGGAAGAGTTACTATGATATGATTCAACTCCCCAAATACAATTAAGGAAGTGTAATCGACAAACCAAAACCAAACTAACGTTTCTCAGAAACTACAGGACCCCCTAGGTTCTAAACAACCACGCCAAGGGAAAAAACCCTAAGTTAACATTCTTTCTAACTAAACTAGACCCCTAGTTGCACCCCATAAAAATCCCTCCATATGACTAAAAATCTCCAGTCACATGCAGAACAAGGGCATCCATGCGACTACAGAATTTTCAAGTAGTTATGTGCCAACGAACCTAGGAGTCTGAGCCAATTTTTCAAGGCCAGGACTTAGGCCTCTTCCCAGAACTTGATGGGAATCTCATAAATGATAAATAACAAGATCAAAAGTCCTCTAATGCAAAACTTGAAAAAGGATCTAACCTAACAAGGCCTAGCCATGACATACATTCTGTCAAACATATTATGACCATGTAATCTACGAGTCATATAAACACATATGAGCATAGGGACTTCATACTTATCTGAGAATCATTAAGAATGTTTAATTCCCTCTCATAATAGCTGCAATATCATCTAATAGGTCATGCAATCATTAAAATTTCATTTAATAAACAAAACATGAGGAGAGACATAACTCAAGTTTTCCATAAACCATGCTTATAACCAACATATAAAAAATGATAGAACATCCATTATAACCACATAATAACCAACACATTTACACATAATACATACGAGGAAAAGAGATATTATTAACATATGCAAAATTTAACCAGGTCAGGGACTTCCACATACCCCCTGACCATAGATTGGGCTGAACCAAATCTTTCTTTTAGCCAATCACCCTTGTGCCATATTCCAAGCATGAATGTGGGACTCAAAACAAAACCAACCAGGGATTCCTCATGATTTATTGTGTATACAAACATTACCATTCAAGGGATTCCTAGGCCTGAAACCCTCATCTGTACATACTGACTTTACCGTGTATCCTACCAAGGGATTCCTATGCCAAAGAATAAACATACACTATGGGATTTACCACAATCTCGCCATGTACTGCTCAAAATATCACTAGGCCTTAAACAAGCATGGATGCCTTCGTATTTATCCAACTAAACTATGATGAAATTATCCATATCCACCCTCTAGGCTTTACCATGTATCCCGATTGTTAGTGTCCAAATGTTCAGTGATCAAATGTACTCTTTCAAGTTTACTTAGTAGTGTTCCTAGGTCAAAATTTCATGTTTCAAGCGAGTTTTCAAATAAAATTTTGGTCACTGAATATGTCTAGGTATGAAATGCTACTCCATTCACTCCATTCATGGTCATCATTATTTCAAAGGTCATGTCATCCATCAATAATCTAGGGTCTGAGGTCATTCACCACACCTTCATTTAGGTCAGAGTCTAGGTCTCATTTGTTTCACTTCCATAAGAGTAAATTATGTCATAAAATAAAGCGAACAAAATCTCATTTTCACCATACAAGTCATTTTCATAGGGAGTTAGAAAATATAGGGAAATAAGTAAAGAGATCCTCTCTTCTCACCATCATACTCGACGGATACCATGGGTTGAAGAAAAATAAGCAAATTTGTGCCAACACAACTTATGCTACACTTCTAGGTGTGTTGCACAGGTGTTGTGCTTCTGGTGTTTGAGCTCCAAGTCAGTTCTCCAAGTTTCAAAACCACTGCACAAAGGTTCATACACTTCCTAAACGGTAAGTGGACACCCTCCATACCTCTCTCAAGTCAAAATTCATCAAAAAATGAGTGGTTTACTTCATTAGGTTACCTCCACTACGTTTTTGGTGTTTTTCATCTTTTGTTTGTTTCAACACATAAAACCATAATATAACCATCTACAACCTTCATATAACCTTCATACACCATACCCTAACATCTCCTATCACTCAAAACCCTATTTTCCTTCAATTTCATTAAAACCCTAATTTTCACTACATTTTGGCAGAAAAAATAGTGAAACCCTTTTTTTTGACCTTTTGGGTACCTTTCACATGCCCATTCCCAAAAATTCCACTTGAATTGTATAGCCAACTCATCCCTATCTCCCCAAATTTTTAGGGATTTTTCCTTAACTTCCTTCCACTTCATTGTTGTTCCTAAAACCACTCTAACACTATCCTGTGTTTTCCTAATTTTCCACCTTCCCTATCCACTACATCAAGTTAGGGCTTTCCTTGTTGAAAAAAATCACAGAGGGTGAGAAGAATATCCATAAGGGAGGTCACCATATCATTTTTGAGCCAACATAGAACCATGGCGTCATTTCTAGAGCTTCGTGATCAAGCTAGGGTTTACATTGCACACATGGACAATTTGGCTTCAAAATCAGTTTCTGAAGTAATGGAGATGAATTTTTAAAAAGCGAAAGCATTTTTTGTCAATCATAGGCAAAAGAAAAAAATCCTCCTTAATTTTATGTACAAGTATTATGGTTTGAGAATGCTCAAAATACAGTTGCTTCAAGTCATTTTCTGCACTTTTGGATAGGTTGTCTTCAAATCACTTTTTCAGGGGTTTGGGGAAGGGGCTTGTAGTGCCTGATGACTCAATTATGTAGAATACATCCTAGGATTTCCAACCATACCACTTGCAGCCCCAAAATCCTCTGGCAAGGCCTCCAAACTCCCTCTCAAAGTAGGCACTACGCTTCTGCAAATTTTGAGCGATCAACTTCAAACTTGGATTCTGAGCGAATGGGAAAGTATTTTGGAAAACGTGAGGTTATTGTTCATAACATTCCAAATAAAAAAATACTGTATCAGTTTTTCAAAAAAAATTATGGTAAGAGAGATATTTATCCATTTTTAAGCCATATTTTTATAGAAATTGTTTTGGAAAATTCTATATTTTTGGCATTTTAGTTGTTACGCTTCTGGGAAGTGTTGTTACGCTTCTATAATTTGGTTTTTTACCTCCAGAAGGGGTCTAGAATTATGTTTTTGGATTCAAATCTCTTCAAACAAGCTCAAGTCTTGTGACCATTACTCCTTGGACCTCTCACAAACAGTACTTTATTACTCTCATACCCTCCCTTGGTCAATTTATTGAGTTTTCAATCCATTTTCATGCTCACTTTATATTACACCATATCATCACTTGTCCATGTCAATGAAAGAATCCATTTGAATAAACCCTAACCTAATCCAGCTAAATAAACCCTAACCATAGTACCTAAACAGTACCTAACACCTCCCATATACCTCATACTCCCATCTCCCACAATCCATATCCTCCCTAATAGCCATTTTCATGAAACCCTAAATTAAAGATCATTTTCACAGTGAAAATTTGGGAATTTCCTATGTTTTCATCTTTTCACCACCCTCCTCAAATCCATTTCACTTCATTCCACCCACAACATGGAGCTAAAATACAACCCTGTCTAACAATTTTTTGTATAATTTTCCCTATCTCAATAACCCTCCATCTCACCCTCTAAACCTACAGTATTCCTACACTCTATGTTTCCAATTTCACTACATATACCCATCCCATAAACATACTAGGGTGTTCATCCTTTCAGTGATAAAAATATGGAGAGTGAGAAGAAGAGTTTCAAGGGATGGTTCCACCTCAGGTTAGAACCCTTCACCATGCATGAAATCAATGCTTCACCCTTGGCCAAAAGTTGTTTTGAGAGGACTGGATGCTTGAGGTTATGTGAGAAGCTAAAATGAAGCTTAAAGAGAAGGATGAATTATATTTGTTGGCTTAAAGATTCCTTGGATGTTTATACCATCATTTGCAGGTGCTACAGAACCAATTTTGAGAATTTTTGAATAATTTTGGTATTTTTTGTGACTTTTTCACAATTCTGGAAATTTCTCCTCACAGAAGCGTAGCAAGCTTTTGTTACACTTATTTGTACCTTTCATACCACTATTTTTGAATAACCTACTGCTTTAAAGAATGTGTCATTGAGGTGAATGGCTCTTTGTAAGATCGAAATGAGTGCTTCATATTCAGTAGTAATGTTTTTTCACTTGAATTACAAGTGAAATGAGATCAAGTGTTTCTTTCGCGGTGAGTTTACCATAACACAAACGACTTCGTTGCCTTACTGTGTTTTTGGACAATCAAAGTAGAAAGTATACAAATTATATGTACAAGGGTTTTGAACTACACTAATACATCTATTACTCTTATTACTACTAATTTTAAATAGGTCATTTGCACCACTTGGACTAGAAAGGAGCTCCAACTGTGTTTCTTGTGGGATCGGGAATTGTTGTGAAAGATAGCACCCCAGTTGTTTCTCCAAGGAGAAACTGTTGAACATAAGTTCTGTGAATTCCATGGGTTCATTATGTTCGCTCAAGGGAGTGACCTTATGTTTCATGTATCTTTTCTAGTCTACTTGAATCTTGTTGTTTCTGCCCTTATACGGAATCCATAAGTGTGGCCTGTATGTAGCAAAATACCCTTGCATCTTTCTTTACCAATCTCTACTTAGAAATAGTGCATATGCTTCTAGTATTTCCACAACTACTATGTTTATGAATTGGTGAACTCGTTAATCAGATGACAAGCAAATGATCACATCTATGATTTCATCGATCACATGGACAATAGTTTTGTCCAGCTGAATAATCTCTACATCATTTTCCCCCCATGTTGCATTTATTTTATTTTCTATGGAAAATGAAATTACATTTACTGATGCACCAGAATCAACCTACAAAATTGTGTACATTGAAATTGAATATTTTGAAGGTTAAGAGAAAATAAGGGTAGAGTATGTTTACTTAAAATGTTAAAGAATAAGGTACTGATTGGATAGAATCGGAAGACATTCTTGATCCCTTATCTAAAGGGGAAAGATTACCTGTGGAGGATGACCCAAGTGCTCGTAAAATGATGTCCTGCTGGTTTGTGATCTTTGTTGGCTCGAACAACGAAATTTTTGTGTGAACCTTCTTCATGTCTTCTACTAGGTTATTGTCCATGGCGGGAAGGGAGGTCAGAGTGTCTGGGGGAGCAACCTAATTTCTAAATTCCAGAGCAATGGTATTATCTTTATCATTTGTGGAAGCAGTTTTTGTTGAGGAATATTACCCGGACTTGCTTTGAGTGTTTTGTGCTAAGTTGACTAGCATATTGATTTTCCTTAACAAGGCTTATTTGAATTTCTACTTGTTCAAATGTGTTGTAGTGGCCGACCCTTAGCTCCTCAAATTGAATGCATTTCATTGTGGCTAGGCTAGGGGATCACTGGGAGGTTGTTTCTTGGTTGTTATATTTGGGTTGCAAGTACACAATTGAACATGTTTACTGTGTGCTCAACACTGGGAGTCTCATTGGGTGTTACATCTTGTTCCTGTTTCACTTTCGACTTTGTTTTCTCATCAGCAAGTGTCATATCGCAGAAGTTTGTAACAATAGAACTCATTGAATAATTTCATTATGGGAATGTTTTCTCGTAATGATAATATTGATGATATGAACAGTATTTTTTCATGCCAATATTGTCAAGATTCAACGCTATGTTTGAACTTTGCACATATTTTTTTAGTTGATTAGTATTGCTACCCGAATTCACAACTCTTTTAAACGAGTTGAATTGTATAGGCTTGCTGCTAACAGTGTTCTCACGTGATCTTTATTTAACTTCTACTAAATTAGTTGACATATTTTTAATCATGTGGGTCAATTTATCAATATCGGACAGTTCCTTTTTATTGACCTTGTTTACTAAGGCTTGAGACCATTTACTCATATCTTTGGAGTCCTTTGTTGGTTGGTTCATCATCCACAATGAATCCAATTGTGCACAAGTTTTTCTCAACCATGATGAATTCTGGAAATGTTTTTTGAAAGCGATGGTTTCATAGTCCACTTTATGAATTGCGCAATGCTTGTTGAAAAGGTAGAAGTGTAGTAGTCCTTGGTGATGGAGTTGTGAGGTTTGGTGTCTTCCAGAAATATTTTCAAGACACTATTGAACCTCTGATTGAAACCTTTCAATTTTTCTTTCGGATTCATTTTTAGGCTACCTATCTCTTTCAACAACATGGCATGGGTCTTATCATCTGCAAATTTCTCAAGAAAATTTTTCTTAAAGCCCCTCCAATTCTGGATGGATTTTGGGGAAAGGTTGTGGTACCATATAGCTACTCTACCCTCCAAGGTGCATGGAAAAATTATGCATGCAACGTCATCATAGCGTACCTCAAGTTTTTTCAGATGTAGGTAGAAATTATCCCAGTGGTCTTCCGCTTTAATCATTTTGTCAAGGTCATAATTAGTTAACAAATTTTCTACGTGCCTTTGCATTTTATGTAGCACACCCGAAAATGCGAGTGGGCTTTGAGACATCTAATCCAGATCTTGGTCTTCCATGTCTTCATATTCTTCCTCCTCCTCTTCTTTGTTATAATATTACAACTCTTTTCCTCTTTTTCACTGCCTAACCCATGGAATTTTATTCCTGAGATTACCGGGATGTCTCCTTCACCACCACCGAAAGCTAGAGGTTCTTCTGTATTCTCAAAAAAAAATGCTAACTCTTCGAGGGTGGTGAGAACCACATCTTCCAAGGTGGTGACCACTATTCCTATAGAGTTATTATTATTATCCTTTCATAATATGGAAATATCAATAATCCTCGGATCAATCCAACTATTTTTGCGATTTGACGGGTTATGGGACGAATGGCCTAATTCTGATTGTATGAAATTTCACAATATCATGTGGGTTATGTTTTAGAAGAGTCACCAACATAGGGAGCACAAGCAGGGAAGGTAGATTTTACGTTTCCTCCTCGATAAAAATATGTAACTTTGGGGTCAGTGGGTTTATCAGCCATAAAAAAATGGTTTCCCTCATTCTACAGCCAGAAATGTTGACGGTGTTGGAGCTGCCAACATTCAGGGGATATCTTCGATATTGAGTCCCAATTATACTTCACATCATTTGGTGTAGGATTCCCATGTGAAACAAATGCCCGGTTTCCTTATTCTTAAATATATTCCTTGGTTCTTGCTATTAGCAAGAGAGAGTGATGAAAATTTACTTTCACAAAGCAAGGGGGGTGTCCTTGGTGAGTGTCTGATTGCAAGTGTGTCAAGGTTCTTCTACTGTAAATAAGAAAGAAAGAGAAAGGTGAGCCTCTAAGAGAGAGGTAATAGTACCACTTAGGAAGAGACATAAGAATCGAAGTATTTCGCATAACACCTAGCATAATAGTCCACAATGGATGCGACGGTTATTACACACAACATCTTGAGAAAGGTTTACCCAATGCTCTGCAGAATAGTCCACAAGGATGGGAAAACAATTACACACACAGTAATATGAGAAAGATGTGTCTAATATCCCATTGAATATTCCACAAGGATGGGACAAAATTTACAACCATTACATCACATTCTCAATAAGATAAGCACTAAAATAATCAAAATAGTTCAATTATCTTAGTACATGTGGAAAGAAAACATGAGTATAAACATCTGCAAAATATCATACAATCATTCATAATACATGAATGAAGAACATGTTGACCTTGAAAGACTCATGTTATTAATTAAAACTTCTCAGACACATATGTACAAATAACATCACTAGATCGAATAGTTGAGCATTAGATCCAATCCTTACGAGTCCACAAAAGAACTAGATATTGTTTCTATTGCTTGGTTGGTAGAGCCGAGGTGAAAAAGTCATTTTCTTATACAATGAGGGATTATATATAACCAAGGGTGATTGTTTGACTACCCTCATGACTTTTTTACTTCCAATGACTTTTCCACTTACATGACTCTTTAAATTCATGTGTGTCCTTTAGTCTTCCACTTTACAATACATTTGATTACAATGGACATGATATACAATAGTGATGTTGAAACATGACCACTCATGACATGACATGACATGACACTGTTGACATTGACTACTTGATGACATGGCATGTCAAGACATTTCTTCTGCTAAGATTTAAGTGTCTTCATGAAATAGCTCATCCTTCACTCCTCTTGATACCTTGGTGATAGTGAGTCTTCAATGATCTCAAGTCTTGTATAGTGGTCACAAACTAGTGGCCTTTATCTTTCTTTTAATTAATCATCTTATAATTTTAGGTGCAAGAGTTTCTTTGAGCATGCTTTCCTCCTTCTTATACTCCTTTATCATCATCATGTCTTGATATAACACCTATTCTTGCAATTCACTCATAACAAGATGATATCAATCCAAAAATCCCTAGCTTAATGTGATGCATTCTGATCCATGAACTGAGCCCGAGACAAGTGATAGGATGGGAAAGGAGGCTTAGTGATTGTGTAACTGCATAGTTCAGGTAGGCAGGGGGCAACCTTGAGCCTTGATACTGCACAGTTCAAGTTGGATTGAGGGACATGACTGTGCAGTTTTCAGAGTTAGTCGAGATAGATAGAAGGGATGAGAGTTGGGAAAGCCAATTGTGTAGTTTAGAAGATAAATAAGGCCTCAGTGACTATGAAATACACAGTTATAAGGCTTATTGGATGAACTTGTTTCTTGAAATTGTGAAGTGTGTAGTTCAAGTCGGGCTATAGGCCTCAGCTACACAATTTCGTAGGTCAAGGTCAAATCCTGATCACTAAAATTGCGCAATGGAGAAATCTTGGGATGACAGTACTACACATTGTGCAATTCCAAGCAGTAAGGTCACAACTAGAGGACTGATACTGTGCAATTCGCAGCTCAAGGAAGGCTCGAAGAATATGAGTTTCTTGGTTGGGAAGCTTTCCGGAAAACGACTAAGTGTGGGACTGGTGAGATTGATGTGAACATTGATGGAATTTGACTATGATCACACACTTAGCATACTTGATGACTCAAACAACATAGATCATCTGAGACATACAGAAAAATAATTCTCCTCCATGTGAAAACTTTACGACCAGTTACAACAAGTTTACAACAACCGCGATGACGCGACAGTGCTCAGAATTTTGGAAATGAGTGCAACTGATACTTACATGGTTGAAAAACTCATTTACACAAATATGACCTCTTGGAATCACTGGAAAAAGCTTATACATTCAATGCAGTAGCCAACATTATGAAAGGCGACACTTTTCCTCTCTTGTGAAATGGATCACAACACTTTAAGAAAGACAATGAAATGAACTTCCAATTTCATGACAGCAATAAACAAGACCAAGGAAGGCTCTGAAATTCGGTATAGGATAAAATTTTGGAGGGGTTTGTAGTAGCTATTGTTGGCTTGTGATTATTTTGGAGGGATAAGGAAACATTAAAGTCAAGAAAATGAAGAGTTGGAGCAGGTAATACGAAGGCCCAACACTTCAAAAGCGGGTCGGGTTAGCCCCACTTTCACCACGCCACGTCATTCATCGCCCATCATGAATTAACGCCCGTGCTAATCATTGAGCGAGATTTAAAGAAATGAAAAATACTCACAAATCAGCGAAAACCCATGGGAAAAAACAACCCACAGTTTATCAGTGTTGGTGCCTCTGCAGTTGACTCCACCAAAAGTCCATTGACCACATATCTATAGCTCACGATTACTGTGGGGGAAAACCCCCAATGGGTGTGTTGTACCCCAGAGCACCCCTGCAGTGATGTAATAATCCCTTCATCCATCATCCCACGTCACCCTCCCCTCACTTCGCACATCGCACCTTTCATCACTTACCCTTTGTTGTTATCATGTAAATCTTGCGATTTGCGATGTGCGAGCGGTCCCACCTCTGTCCAGCCTTCGCACATTGCACTTAGAAAATATTACTATTTACCCTCCATCGTTATCATATAAATCTTGCGATTTGCAATATGCGTGTGGCCCCACCTCCATCTGCCACGTCACCTTCCCCGCACTTCGCACATCACACCTTTCATCACTTACCATTTTTTTTATCACATAAATCTTGTGATTTGTGATGTGTGTGCGATCCCACCTCCATCTGCCACGTCACTCCCACCCATTACATATCTCTCCCTGCAAGATTTAACCTTTACCTCCTGTTATGCCCATATAAAACTTGCGATCTGTGATTTGTGGGCGTGGCCCCACCCTTGTGCCACATCATCAAATTCCTTCCCTAGCCTTTGTTCTGATGGGTGGAGCATGCAATTATGGTTTATTCAGTTTTCTCAGGAAACCTCTGCTAAGGAGCCAAGCACACGCAGTACGTGTAATATTCATAAATTAACTTACAGCTAATTGGAATATTAAAGTTTGTTTTGTCACTTAGGTAGGTGAATAAATGGGTAGGGAGACCCATAAATCTTTTTATTATGAATAAAAACCACTTCTCATGTGAAATTGGATCGACTTTCTAACTTAATAAAGCACCCTGAGGTGTGAACAAGGGTTAAAACATGTGGACTGGGTAAACTTTGACCAAATCAACAACGCTGTCATGGAGGAGTGGACATTAATGAAGGATCAATGCAGTTTTAGATGGAAACATATTGCAAGGAAGTAGTGGCATTAATGAATGGGGCTTAGGGTTTGGAAGCTCATATCTTATAAAATGAAGAGGATGGTAGCCATATGATTCATCTTGTTATATTTTATATTTTGATATATGGTCTGTTTAGACATATAGCTTTCTTCAGCTATTTAGCTAAGATTGAATGTGTTGTTTAGCACAAGGTGTTCCTGATCGGGAATCCCACCTCTTCCATTGAAGAGCTCTTGGAGGATTTTACACTATACTTCCACAATCAAGCATTTGGCCAAGCTTCAGTCTCATGTACAACATAGTTATTTTTAGAGTTGGGTTGTGTTGCGGGGGTGTAGTAGTGGAGGAGATAAATCTACCATTTCTGAGCTAGTTTCCCATTAGAGGGATATTCCTTTCGTCCGGGGGCTTGTGAGGAATACTGAAGACTTCAAGACATATTTTGGCACCAGGCCAAGCAGTAGCCATCAGCTACAGCGTAGTTTCCTACAGAAACTGCATTATTTTGGAGAGCAGCTGCAGCAGTGGGTTTATTGCCCTATTTGGAGTGTTTGGGTTTCCTGTGTGGGGACCAGCCCTTCATTTAGGAGATATGTTGGAGGAGGATCAGCCATATTGTATTTCAGATCATCCATCTCCCATCAGTGATTTATTGGCAGAGATTACTCAGCCCTAGGACCAAATTTTCTATATTTTGTATATTGTGTATTTCCGGAAACCTTTTCTGGGTTGTCCTTAAATCCTGTTTTGGAGCATGGATCTCTAGCCTTGTCATTTTTGGAGCATTATATCAGCAACAATATATTTTTATATCTTTCAGTTTTTATTCTCTCTTAGACAGCGTTTTTTTATGGGTTCATGTATTTCATGGGTTGACAACATTTTAGATCTAGGTGTATGCTTTCATGAGAGGCTTATTTGACCAACCTAAGTGATATTTTCCTCAAGATATTGTACCTATTTTTGTTGTTATAATCATAATGGATCTACTGTTGTCTCATGTCTTGATCTATTATATTTCTACATATTTCCTATTTTATGCCCTCTATTCCTGCTTTCCCCATTTGGGAATATCACAGTGGTATCGAAGCATAATCTTGGTTCAGCCTGTGTACTCCAACCATTATGTCATCTAAGGAGGATTCTCATATGAAGGATAAGGTTTTTAGAAGAGATGAAGGAAAAAATTCATTTTCAGGAGGGAAGGAGTTCTCAAGACTTCTTCCTCAAACTATGCAGTGCATTGGGGGAGACATCAAAGAGATGAGAATGGAGAGTTTTGGAGATTCTCCAAGGGGCTTATACATGAATAAATCTCCACGTTTTCACATTATGGGTGTGATCATTCAACCATGCCATCAGATATACAACGTGGTACTATGCCTAGGGTCATAGCAAGAGAGATGGAGGAAGGAGATGTACCAAAAGAGGCGACTCTTGGTGACTATCTTCAAGAGTATGAATATCAAAATCAGAGATGTAGAGACCATATAAAATTCCAAGGGTTTTGAAAGATCAAAGAGGATAGAAGACCTAGAAACTATGATAGAAGCACAAGGTTCAAGCAACAAGATGTGGGTAGATTCTTTCTATCTACTTTTGATGGGTCACCTAAATGTTCAGCTAGGTCTTGGGTGGAGGAGCTAGACACCTATTTGTAGCAACACCAAGTTTCAGAAGATGAAGCCATTAGAATATCAGCACTGCACCTTGAAGGTAAGGCTTATGCTTGGTGGTTTTATGAATATTATTCATTAAAAGATGCAAATATTTCTACTTATGCAAGGTTCACTAGGAATTTAGTAAAGAGATTTGATGGAAAACATTATGAAACTTCTTTGGTTGATCTAGCAAAGCATACAAAAACAAAACCTTTGCATGAGTTGGAAGGATCTATAAATCCAACTCCATTTCATAAAACTATTGAGGGGATCAAAAAATTGCATAATACCTTGCTAGAGGTAAGATTCCCATTTCAGAAAGAGCTCTCTTCTCAAAGGGAAGACATGGAGGAACTAAATAGAGAACCTCTTAATGATGATGAGGCAACCCCCATTCATGATGAAGGGGAAGGGAAGAAAAGAGGTAACAACATTGTCACAACAGTAGTACATCTAGTACCTCATGAAAATGAAGATGGAGTATTTTCTCCAAAGAGAGAAACTCATGCACTCTTGCAAGGAATTCCAAAGAATCTCACATGTGGATGTCAGGGCACAATCCATGAGCAACATGTACGATCATTGACAGATTATGAGATCTTGAACATAGGAGAATATAAGGGGGAGAATTAGCATCATATGACTACGAGCACACACCCCTCTTTATTTCAAAATATTGAGGCACAGAAGAGGCAGGTTTATCTGCACAGTGAGGACAAGGACAAATCAGTCCACTCACATATAAAACCTTCTCTAGGCCTTGATGTTTCATTACATGGAGGCATTCCACCAGGGAGACCCCTTGATTGGAAGATGAATAAATATTTCTCTCAACATGGTGCAGCATTGATATATGGCTAAGGAAGGAGCCTTGGGAGGAGCTAGCACAATGCAGAGAACCTTTGACAAATTCAAAGGAGAGGTGAGCAATTTTATGACATGGACATTGCCATCTCCCACTCAACTATTTGCACTAAAAGATGGTGATTCAAAAATCTATGATGACATGAGCATGGTGTCAATGGGTTACTACATAGACTTGGAGTGGAAAATGATACTTCCACACATGAGGAATATTTCTGAATATGACAAGAGGTTATTAACACTCTTGCATGCATTGGAAAAACTATGGAAGTTTTGGATGGGAAATGCCTTCCAAGAGGAGGTTGACCTCCATGTACTTCAATATTGTCTTGGGAAAGATCAACTGCAAGTGAGGCAGCAAAAGTGGGGTAACAATACTCCAACATGTGCCTTTGGAATTGAGCATGTCAAAGAGGGGAGTTGTGATGTGACAGGTGCTTCATTTCAGATTTCTACAACATTGTCATCGTTGGGAAGCTTAGATCCATATTGGGAGTCCCAACTATTGGTGGAGTATTCCAAGAACCTCTTCACATGTAAGGTTCTTGATGGGAAAGTGATAGATGGGAGGTATAGATTAGTTGATGGAGTCATTTATTTCCATGATTAGATCTACTTGACTAGAGACTCCAAGCTCAAGAATGGGATTCTACATGCAACATATGATGCACTCTCTTTAGGACATCTAGACTTCATTGAGTCGTATCACACCATCATGGAGGGATTCTATTGGGAGGATCTCAAAGAATATGTGCACCAACATATCAGGAGATATGTATCTTGTTTGATGTATGAGGAGGAAAGCAACCACCTTGCAAGGTTTTTTCAATCACTTCCCCTTTTGATGGAGAGATGGGAAGGCTCATCTATGGACCTCTTCACAAAATTGTCTACAATATATGGTAAATATTATGTTTTGATGCTTATTTATCAGCTAACAATGTATGTGAAATCCTTTACCATGCATTTGTAACACATTGCTCCACAAGAGAGAAAACCTCTTTGTGGATTTCATGGTCCTTTTGGGACTACATTTAAGGATGGGGATGACCACTTTATGGAGGACTTTGGGCAAGATATGATTTGCTTGGATCATATTCAGCCAACTCCTAATGTCCTCTACTATTTTCAAGATTTTGAGAAGCTTATGACAGCAAGAAGGTGGTTGGATGGCCGCTTATCATATCATGTTTTGAGACAGGAACAACGCGAGTCTCAATTGAGGGACTATTGTCACCATCCATGATGTCACATGACAATTATTCCATATTTCTTTTGGACCCCATATGGTGATGACACTCTATTCACTATATGCATGAAGGATTGGGCAAGAAGGCTTCCTAGAACCAATGAATGGGATCATGAGATTCCAAAAAAAAATTGGATTCATGAGGACTATATTATGCAGCAGCCCAAGATCAGCAGCTCCAAATTTATCATAAATTGAGAGAGAGACAGCGTAAGCTGAACAACCTTATCTTTCACTTTTAGCCATGCGGCCCCTACACATTGCATAAGCAGGGGATTGGTGATTGTTTCTATGAGCTACCAAGGATGGCTCAAATTGTTTGGATGATATCATGGAGAATGGAGCTTCTCATGGCGACTAAGGAACCCAATTTTTACCATCTCCCATGCCTTGAGGAGGCCAATGGACAACATATAACTCTTTCCATATATCTCCCACTTTTTCATGATGAAAGCTGTTTGGTTTATCCACCAAAATAAAAAATTTATTCTTGGGAGGAGACATATCCATTGGAGATTTTGCAGTATCCTTGTAGTTGCTTGAGGATAAGAAAAATTTTGGAGGGGAGGACTGTAATATTCCTAAATTAGCTTGCAGCTAATTGGAATATTAAATTTTGTTTTGTCACTTAGGTAGGTGAAAAAATGGGTAGGGAGACCCATAAATCTCTTTATTATGAATAAAAACCACTTCTCATGTGAAAGTGGATCACCTTTCTAGCTCAATAAAGCACCCTAAGGTGTGAACAAGGGTTAAAACATGTGGACTGGGTAAACTTTGACCAAATCAACAACGTTGTCATGGAGGAGTAGACATTAATGAAGGATCAGCATAGTTTTAGATGGAGACGTATTGCAAGGAAGTAGTGGCATTAATGAATGGGGCTTAGGGTTTGGAAGCTCATATCTTATAAAAGGAAGAGGATGGCAACCATATGATTCATCTTGGTATATTTTATATTTTGATATATGGTATGTTTAGACATATAGTTTTCTTCGGTTATTTAGCTAAGATTGCATGTGTTGTTTAGCACAGGGTGTTCCTAATCGGGAATCCCACCTCTTCCACTGAGGAGCTATTGGAGGAGTTTGCACTATACTTCCACAATTAGGAATTTGGCCAAGCTTCAGTCTCTTGTACAACATAGTTATGTTTAGAGTTGGGTTGTGTTGTAGCAGTGTAGCAGTGGAGGAGAGAAATCTCCCATTTTTGAGCTAGTTTCCCATTGGAGGGATCCTCCTTTCATCCGGGGGCTTGTGAGGAAGACTCAGAGCTTCAAGACATAT
Source organism: Pinus albicaulis (assembly GCA_034641835.2). Taxonomy (NCBI): domain Eukaryota; kingdom Viridiplantae; phylum Streptophyta; class Pinopsida; order Pinales; family Pinaceae; genus Pinus; species Pinus albicaulis. Next base: position 272,531,895 of record CM076577.1, on the reverse strand, counting down.
TTTGGCACCAATCCATGTAGTAGCCATCAGCTACATCGCATTTTCTGCAAAAACTGCATTATTTTGGAGGGTAGCTGCAGCAGTGGGTTTATTGCCCTATTTGGAGTGTTTGGGTATCCTCTGTGGGGATCAACCCTTCATTTAGGAGATTTTTTGGAGGACTATCAGCCATCTATATCAGATCATCCATCTCCCATTAGTGATTTCTTTGCAGAGATTATTCAAACCTAGGGCCAAATTTGCTATATTTTGTATATTGCGTATTTCTGGAAACCTTTTCTGGGTTGTCCTGAAATCCTATTTTGGAGCATGGATCTCTAGCCCTGTCATTTTTGGAGCATTATATCAAAAGAAATATATTTTTATATATTTTAGCTATTATTCTCTCTTATACAATGCAGTTTTCTTGGTTCATGTATTTCATGGGTTTACAGCATTTTAAATCTAGGTGTATGCTTTCATGAGAGGCTTATTTGGCCAACTTGTGTGATCTTTTCCTCAAGATATTGTACCTATTTTTTTTGTTATAATCAAAATGGAATGGATCTAATGTTGTCTCATGTTGTGATCTATTATATTTATGCATATTTCCTGTTTTATGCACTCTATTCTTGCTTTCCCCATTTGGGAATATTACAGTGGTATCGAAGCATAATCTTGGTTTGTCTTGTGTACTTCAGCCATTATGTCATCTAAGGATGCTTCTCATAGGAAGGAGAAGGTTTGTAGAATAGATGAAGGCAAAAATTCATTTTCAGGAGGGAAGGATTTCTCAAGGCTTGTTCTTCAAACTATGCAGTGCATTAGGAGAGACATCAAAGAGATGCGAATGGAGAGTTTTGGAGATTATCCAAGAGGGCTTATACATGAAGAAATATCCACGTTTTCACATTATGGCTTTGAACATTCATCCACACCATCAGATCTACAATGTGGTACTATGCCTAGGGTCATAGCAAGAGAGATGGAGGAAGGAGACGTACCAAAAGAGGAGACTCTTGGTGACTATCTTTAAGAGTATGAATCTCAAAATCAGAGATTTAGAGACCATCTAAACTTCCAAGGGTTATGCAAGATCAAGGAGGATAGAAGACCTAGCAACCATGATAGAAGCACAAGGTGCAAGCAACAGGATGTGGGTATATTTTTTCTATCTACTTTTGATGGAAGGAAAAGCAACCTAGTCAAGCTGACCTACCCTCATTTTCTCTAGAAGATTCTCCTTTCTCATCTCAGAAAGCTGATATCTATGGTCCTGGTTCCACAACCCTTGTATTTGAGTATCCTCTAGAAACGTCTACTTTAGCTAGTTCAGCCATAAAAGACGAAGCTGAATCCACTAATACTTCTTTGCCTCTCGTGCACCCTACTCCAAATGATGAAGAATTGTAATATTCCCAAATGGGAAAACTCAGCAATACATACATAAAAAATGCATTTTTCAAAAATATAAGCATTAACAGAAAAATGAAGCCCATGGATCCATTAGATATGAAATTATAGCAACCAAATCTGAAATGAAATCAGAAAAAAATCATTAGAGCCCAGTTAAACCGGCCTCCCATGCTCAAAACAACCCAAAAAAACTGAAACCCCAAGGCTACTACACACATAAATTACTGCAGAAAGTGACAGCACAGTTATTTGAGGGTTATACTCAGAAATATGAGAGAAAAAATAGATCTTCTTATATATAAATTAATTAGGCCCAAAAAAATAGAGATCTAGCCTCCTTTACATAAATCCAAGATGACTCGGCAAGGGATTCTTGATAAACATGAAATACAAGAAGCATATCTACAGATATATGGATGAATCACGATGTATGGTTGAAGCTCTGCATAAAAATGGCTAATCATGCAAGGAAATGGTTGTTGCTACTCCTACTAGCTTTCCGGGAAAAAGGTTGATCCTCCTTAAAGGAAACTAGCTCAAAATACAGGGGATTAAAGCCCTCCACTGCAATACCTTAAGAAATAACGCAGTTTCTGAAAGGGACTATGCTACTGCTGAAGGTGGATCCTTGGCCTAACACCAGTAACTGGAAAATATAACACAAAATGTTGTCCTCATATTTCTTGAACAAGATCTCCAAGCAAGAGTGGGGAGTTCCCGCATGAGAAAACCCTTGCACTAAACAGTACAACAAACTTAGCTAAATAGCCAAAGGATGCAGAGAATTCTAAACAGACCACATACAAAATATATACTTCAATCATGCCCCATATGGTTTCCATTCCTTCCATTATATATTTGATGAGCTTCCTCACCAAGGGTCCCACCCAATTATGAGGTTGCTTCCATGCAAAGGCTCCTCCACCAAAATTATGTTGTCTCCATTAGTCCCACTCATCTTTTTATAGTGTTGTTTGATTTAGTCAATCTTGACTTGATCTTCATGCATTGTCTCTTTTCACACCTCAGGTGTCTTCATTTTGACTAGCTAGATTGATCTTCATTCACACTGAGCTGTCTTTATTGATGATCCACTCCTCATATAATAATGTTGTTGACTTGGTCAAACTTGAATTTTTCCACATATTTTAGACCCTATTCACACATGAGGATGTTTGATCTAGTTATTAACATGATCCCTTTTCACATTATGAGGGATTTTATGCCTACTTAAGCAACTTATCAGCCTTCTTGCCCATTTATTCATCTAACTAGATATTAAAAGAAAAATTAATATTCCTATTAGCTGCATGCTAATTTAGGAATATTATAGTCCTTAAGAAACTGCAAGGGTACTGAAAAATCTCCCCTCCTCCTCTTGGGGCCTCCACATCCAACAGTCTCCACCGTTGCTTTGAATATTCTGCAACAATTATGCCTCCCAATTGTTCCTCACAAGTGTGTAAGTTGGCCTTTGGTGGATAAAATAAGTGGCTCTCATCATGAAAGAATGGAAGGTCTATATGGAAACCTTCTTACTAATCAATGGCTTCCTCAAGATAGAAGTGATGACAATCATGGGGAACTTCATTACAAATGAAAGACTCACATCTCTATGCTATCATCCAAATGAAATGAATCACCTCCTAGCTTGGTAATTCATATAAAAGTTCCTCCCAAACGCTCATGAGAGGTACATCCCAAGTGTTCCAAACAATCATATGGTCCACCTCATAAAGAAACAAGTGATCTACTATAGTGGTCATATCATCTTCCATGCTCCCCTTGAAACATGTAGTGCAAAAAGTACGGGAAATTTCTTTCCCCGAGGACACATCCAACCAATGTGTCTCTCCTCTAATCATGTTCCCAAAAAAGATAAGAACATCTTCAGCATATGGAACCATAATTTAAATCATGCTAGCTGCCATATGTAGTAAAGGAGAAGGACAACAGTCCTTCATGTGAAACCTGTTAGCCATTAGTAAATTTTTGTCAGAGCAAATGATGGCTAAAATAGATTTGAGCCTTCAAGAGATTATTTTCATAGAAAATTTCTCATTCTTGAAGCCTTCTAATGCTGCCCAAACTCAAAAAGTGATTTTCACTGCTGTTTCATTGAATAAATCCACCAAGAAACCATGCTGATATCCAAAAAGACTGTTTTTAGGCCTTTTCCATCATTTTCTAAACCTATTTTCACTCATTTTTTCCCTTATTCATCCTCCATTTTCCTCTGAAAAATCCCCTTTTCTCCTTTCTCATTTACCCTTCATTATCCTAAAAAATCTTCAAAAATCCCTTTTGAACTCTTAAAAAATCCTTTTTTTATGGTTTAAATTGTCCTATTTTGCCTATCGAAACCCCAAAAAACCCTTTAAAAACCCTCTTTTTGCCTAAAAAATGCCCTTTTCTATAACACAGGCTTTAAGCCCCTGAGGGCTTAAAACTCTAGCCCCTTATCCATCATATGACTGAGCTCGCGACCGAGCACCTAACCGTTAGCCCCTTTCCCTTAGCCTCGGTTCTTTGTTCTCCCATAGGACCGCACCTTTTTCCTTATCCCCAGCCCCCATCGCATCGACATTTTCATTTAAAACTTGCATTTTCGTTATAAATTTCCCACTCCGATAAATGATATCTCGATGAGATCTACATCGTAGATCCATAGGATCCGACGGCCCACATTTGACCCGTCGATCGCCCATTTTCGCCATTTCCTTAGCTCCTTTCCCTCCGCTCCTGGTCACCTTATCCCTCCACAGGACTGAGCCTTCGACCTAATCCCTGGCCCCCTTCCTTTTACCTTTATTCCCCCCCTTGACGACGAATCTTGGTCGTAGATCCATGTGATCTAACGGCAATAATTCACCCCCATCGTCCCTTCCTTCCTTCCCTTATTTTCCCTTATCCCTGCCTTATCACTCCACAAAGCAATCCCAACCATTGATATTTAAGGATCAATTGATATTACACCGCCCCTTTCACCCTGTGATCGTCTGACCCATTTCTATCCTTACACCCCTACAAACGATCTCCGTCGTCGATCTGTGAGATCTGACGGCTTGTTTACTCCCGACATCAAATCCCACTGGGGCCTACCTCCCACTACCCAGCCTCCCATCCAACCATTGCATGCCACCTGGCTCCCACTAAAGCTTCCGCCTGAGCATATTTTTCCCTCGCACTCATCCCTCCACCGCTGGATCTACCCATCTTTATCCAACGGCCTACATTGTGTTTCACGCAATTTTTGCCGCCAAGGTTTAAACAACCAAACATCGTGCAAGACCGCTGGTTTTTCCAAATTCATGCATCCCTTTGTGATTCAATCGCATTCCCTCCGGACTAAACCACTTACCACTCAATCATCGTGTTAGCCTCCTATATCAATAGGTTTCATCTTTCATGATTGTCTTGATGGAAGTATGGAATATGTTCAAACCTTCTTACTTGAGCAAAGGTGTTCCATATTCTTGAAAACCAAAAAAATCAAAAAATTTAAAAAATGTAAAGAGGGTATACCCTCAAAGAAAGATCAAAGGGTAAAAAGAATAAAAATGGTCAAAAAGAGAAAGAAATGAACCCCAAGCAAAAAATAGACCAAGGAAAGTGTGCAAATCCAAATGCCACTACTTTTTACTCTGTTGTAATAAATCAATTGTGTGCGGCTTGTGAAATTTTGCCACAATTCATGAATAAGTCAAACTGTTTAAACTTGACTTACTCATATTTCAATTTCATGTTATAGATTAGAGAATAAATATCTAGCCAAACAGTTTAATCTTGGCAGATAAGTAGCTAGGTAGAGTGAATAAAGGTGCTCAACAGTTTAATCTGAGCCCTTGGATGTAATAAGGGTAGAAATAGATAGATTTATCATGTAAAAAGGAAAAGATTGAAAAGGGTTTGCAAGTCTAAATGCACCCTAATAAAGAAGAGAAAATGGTAGTGTTAAGTAGATAGGGTAGGTAGATGGTGCTACAAAGTGTTATCTGATGAATGGTGCTGCTGCATGTTTTTGATCATTTACTTTCATCACAAGTACTAAAGCAGGAAATACACTGAAAAATCACAGCAAGCAAAGTCAAATTCATTAACCTCCCTCATCATTTTTCCCCCTCAAGAGTTTTACTAATTTTCCCAAAAGTACTAAGGTAATTTGAGATCAAAGGGGCTCAAGGCATTTCCTTCACTTCTGGAGGGACCGGACCCTCGGCCTAATGATCAAAAAAGACCTAAGCACTTGAAATAATTCATCATTGTTATCTTCCATCTTTAACTTTTTCCTAAGTAAAATCCTATTTTACTTAGGAAACTGATGCAAAATTCCATAAAAAATTCCTCAAAATAATTTGTTATTCTAAGTTTAAGTGTTGAAGATAAAATGTTGCAATTTACTTCATAAGTTATCACTTTCTTAGATGTACAAAGATGTTTTGATTTCCCTTGTCCTTTACCATATTAACATTTAATTCTACTATATTAAATCCCTAGTGAAATCCCTTTTCCTAAGTTTATAACTCCCTTTTCTATAAATATCCCCAAAACCCATTTATTATAATGTTTACCAAAGTATATATTCCCGCACATTAAAAATAAACACCCCGCTTTATAAGCCCTTTGGTTAAAACTATAGCATTATACATAAATCCCGCCCCTATGATGAATAAATTGTATTAATTCATTCATCATATAATAAAAATATATATAAAAACTTTAGACATACTATAAGTATGTTTAATACCAAAACATATCAATAAACTTTGCGAAAAGCCTTGTGCCACCGTGGTCCGTCCACGTGGCATTCCACCTAGCCAACTCCGCCGCAACCTATTTCATTATATACCTGGGATTAATTAGTCATTTGGACTAATTAACAACCTTCTCCGCCTATTAACATTTCCCCGGGGTGATTAGATTATGCATTAAAAACCTTTTAAAACCCGACGGGCCCACCTATCAACCCTCCGCATGTTCCCCATCCCTTCAGCCGTTGGATCCCTCATTCGTTGATCAACGGTTATTGTTAATCCCGCTGCCCATCCCTTGCCAGCATGTTAACCAGCGGGGGATGGGCGGTTTTTGAAAAGTCAGACTTCCACGTGGCAACTGCTCTGTGGAATCGCTCCCCCCGCGATTAATACCGCCCTCAAACAAAAGCGGTGCGGGCACTTCCCGCTTACCACTTACCGCCTGACGCTGCACATGTCATCCCGCACTACCATGACGTCACATCTCGAAAAAAACAAAAAACCTTTTAACTTGTGAATAAGCCATTTTTTCGTGTTTTTTTAGTTATTTTCATTATTCTGAGAAGAACGTTGCTCCCGCTGCGATTTTCGAAATTTCTGCTGTGATTGACCATTTCGCCCCAAAATTCTGCTGCGCCCATATTGAAGAACGTCCCTGCCATTGCTCATTACCTGTCAAAGAACCAGTTTCCGTCTAAAAACAGGTATTTATCATTTTACGCCCCGACTGCACGAAAAACTCAGTTTCCTTTGTTTTTTCTTAGAAAGTGGTTAAAAATCATTGCTGAGTCCCCCCTGAAGATTTTAAACCTGTGAAATTGCCCCCAAAACCTGCAAATTGATCCAATTTCCTCCTTTGTCAGATATCCCATCCGGTCTGTAAGAAAAACGAAAACCTCCATTTTGAATCCACAAGAACCAAAATGGAGGTCCCGACGACTCTAAATATCACTCCATTGAATGCTCCTCATCGGGAATTGGACTATCTACCTCTGATAGATGAAGATTTCCAAATAAAAGACCTAGGTTTCGATGAAAGTCCCCGATTGAGCTTCTGTCGCTGCAGAGACGAATTGTCAAAAGGGCAAGACCTTATAGGGTTATGGGAATCCAATCTCCCAAGGTATCTTATTCCTTCAGTCCACATTTTCCCTGAAATCATTCATTACTGTCATGCAAACTATGACCCTGCACAGAGAGCTGTCTTAACTCCTGATCAAAGTGTTCTATTTCCTATCACACCTCAGGCTATAAATGCTATGTTACACTTTGAGCCAGAGCAAGAATTAACACCATTATCCATGGAGGGATTGATTGAGAAAACCAGACAGTTAACCCCAGAGAAATTAAAATCCATGTGTCAGTATTTCATGCTACCTGAGCATCAGCCAAAAGGGGCTCCCCCCTATGGTTTTTACTATTTCAATACATTGGGAAGACTAGTTGTTAACATAATATCCTTTGTCCTAGGATTCAATACCAGTGAGTATGTAGACGAGATAACTTTGGCTTTGCTATCCATCTTTACCCCTGGGCAGCCTCCTGAGATTAAGTATGATTATGCTTCCTTCATTGCCAACAAAATCCATGATCAATTCTTAAAGCTAGATACTGAAAAAGTGTTCAAGTACTCCTCAGTTATCTATCATCTCATGATCTATTATCAGTCAGACAGGTTCCCCTTCCCTGTTCAGAAACTTGATGCTAAGGGTAATCCCAGGTCTGTCATTTTTTGGTCCCCCATCATTCATTTTTCCTCTGATTCTCCCTACTCCTATTCAGAATTCATTGATCAGTTTGTACAACCTGCCACAACTCTGTTAACAGGAATTTCTCCCCCCAGACGCAGTACTGAAATTAGAAAGACCTTGCAATTATCAAAGAGTTATAAAGTTGGGGATTGGTACTTGTACCAAAACCATACAGTCATTAGGATTTATGGATGTGAATTACGTCCATTCAAGTTACCCAGATATGTACCAATGAGAATTTTTGCTTTGGAATACTTTAGACAGATGAATAATTCAGATGTGATTCATTTCTGCAATGTAAAGAAGAAAGCACAGTTAAGGATCAAAAGCCAGTTAGGTCCTTTCATTTGCAATTCTAGGGAAGCTGAGAGAGAAGCAGAACTTTTATTAGAGAGAAAGTTCCAGACATCTTTCCGTTGGGTCCCTTATGACCCCTTTGGTTTCATTTGTGAAAAAAGATTAAAGAATAAGTCATCTCCCTATATACACCACAAAATTCCTGGTTTAGAACAATATGCAAATCAAGATGAATGGGTTGAAGGAACTCTTGTTGAAGAGGAAAGTGGAGCTGACAAATTGAATAAACTTATGAAAGATGTTGAGAAGAATTTTGACCTAGAAACATATGATCAAATGCGGGTACCCTACATTGGCACATCTTCAGCAACCACTCTACAGCAAGCGTTACAGGAAAACAGTCCATCAGTAGCAGCAGAACCCAAGGGTAAAGGAAAAGAACCTGTAGTTCAGGTTATTGAAACCTTGGTCATGGCAGAAAAACCACAGAGTTCCAAAACACCAGAACCATCTCAGGCTTCTCCCACACCGGCAAAGCAAATCCAAGTTCCAGAGATGCAAACTCCACTGAATGTGGAAATAGGGAAAAAGAGGTTAGCTCCAGATACCACACCTTCAAAAGGAGCCCCACAAGTTTATCAAGCTAAAAAACACAAGTCTGATCCACCTCCAGATGTAGAAATTATAGATGAAGTATTTGATGATGGTAGGGAAGATAGTCAGCAAACAGGGACAGCAAGTGAAACAAACATAAGCCAGAAAGGGATACAAAAGCAATTAAGCACTGAAGTATCTTCTTTCAGACCGCCAAAGACAGATACTGGAGACATCAAAGGAACCTTCATTAATAT